>PVHP010023196.1:0-27476 GCA_004024765.1 Zapus hudsonius
TATCCAGAGGTACGGACAGGAGAACCTGGCTGATTACTAGTCTATCCATGGTCCCCTGTCACAAGGACTGATCCAGACGACCCATGGAGGAGGTTATCCAGTGGAGGGGGGAGGGGAGGGCAGTGGGGAATTGGGGATAACAACTCATTGTTTGCCCACTAAATAAATGTTGTAACTCATTATGGACAATAAAAAAAAAGAATGAGGGTAAATATGGCAAAAAAATGCAACCACAACAATATATGTATCACTAAATGATATACTAAAATTCCTTTTTATTGTCCATGGAAATGAAGTTGTTTTTATTATTTTCATATTTAGACACATATAACTGAGTGAAAAGATATTAATTTTTAATACTAACCAAAAAAGATCATTTATGAACTTTAAGGACTACTCTCAGTTTAAATTGAGCATTACAAAAAGGAGCCTTCTACTTGCTATAGGTAGTGTATTTCTGAAATAAATTAACAACCATTTAATAGCCTCTTTGTACAAAGTGTTCAGTGAGGCAAGACCTTCTCTACATCAGCTATTCCTTAGTATACTTCTACAAAAGATGCCCATCTACACTTAATGACATTAAAATTAGTAATTAGTTAAGGTATTTTTAGAAAAGCCCCAGCTGGGTCAAAATTATGCAATAAATTAGAAAGTACTACTGGAATTTGAAAAGGCTTATGCTGTCCTTTGATCCGTTTATATGCATGAACTGAAATGAGATTTAAAAAATACGTGGAGTTCAAACGAATATTTGGACCCACTCCAAAATTTGCTCATAGATATGGATTGGTGTCATGATATGCTGCAAGTGAGAAAGCTTAGCCATGGAGATTATTTAAGTCAAAAGATTCCAGGATGAATCTGGACTTCTGAAGTGTTTTGAAAGTATATAGACTAGCCTGAAATTTAACAGAAATGTTAAATGAATTAAGGTATTGAGTGGCATTGGGACCATGTATATTTGAAATTACACACATATGTGTATATATACATATATATACACATATATATGTATTCCTTATTTTTTCTCATCTGAACAGAATTTTTTATTATGCATTTGAGACAATTATAGTCATCATTAATTATAAAATATCACTTTGTTCATGGTAGGGTCCCTAGAAGTCATATATCCACATGGGTGGAGAAGCAAGATAACTAATTCCTGGTATTGGACAAAGGAACTTGGTAAAGCCAACCTGACTACTGATGGGATTGAGCACAATGGTAAATTTACCCAAAAAATGCCCAAATTTGGCCCAGGATTCTTTGGTGTAATAGAACTAATATCATCACTAATTTGAATTTGAATGGTATAAAACTATTGTTAATAAAATGCCAAGAAATTGTCAATTAATTATATGTTAAAGAATTAGGCTTAATTTCATAACATTAGATGATGAAGGATTAGGAGATTCACATACCCTGGACTCTGGAAATAGAATCTGTTCTTCAGGACACTTTCCTGGGAGTTATTCTTCCTCGTTTTGTGACTGAAAGGCACAAAGAACCTGAGAAGATAGTCTTGGATAAAAGAATTTAGACAAGATCTTTTATTGTACAAGTTTTTCCATTTTCAAGCAAGTAGACATCATTCATAGTAGGTTTTTGAGAGGTTATTCATGTTAAATGATACTTACCTAAAGAAGCTGATATATATTGTGATGCTTTAAATCAGGTGTCCCCCATAAATTCATGTGTTCTGAATGCTTGCTCCCCAGCTGGTGGCTTATGGGAGGTGGGGTTTTACTGGAGGATGTGTGTCACTGGTTGTAGACCTTGAGGATTATTATCTCTCAATTTGCCAGTGTTAGTTTGGTTCAATCTCCTGCTGCTGTTTTCCACCTGCTGTGACAGAAGTGATGTCCAACCTCTGCTCATGCCTGAAAACTTTGTCACAGTGATGGAAAATTGGCTAGCACAGCAATTCAGCAGTAATCTGGGAAGTGGCATGAAAGTGGAAATTTGATCATTTCTAATATTTACTCTGGTGGAAGTCAGTGTAAAACGGGAGCAGCTACTAGTTCAGATAAGTTAGAAAGGGGGAAAGCTGAATGCTAATCTCGCTTGACTATACTGTCATTTTAATGGTCATCTGCCCACCAGCCAGTTTGATTCCTTTAGAAGGCTACATGTTTCATATCTAAAGGCATTCCTTCAAGATTTTGAATGATTCAGTAAAATTTCTAATACTTTGAGATGTCATTTTTACCATGGAAATTGACATTTTAATTTTTCTAGTTTATGCACCAGAATTACTAATTCAACAGTATTATCTGTTTTAACAAGATAGCATAACCTTAAAGATAACAAACACAGGTTTCTAACTTTTATGGTTGAGTCTCTCAGCTCTGTTTGGTGGGAGTTATGCAACCAATATCAAACTTGAGTCTTCTTGCCCTTACCTGGGTAATCAGACATAAATTATCTGCAACTCTTTTTCAAAGATTTAACTACTGATTGAGACAAAAAAAGTGTGGGATTTTATTATAATGGAGTTAAATCTCATTCTCTCTTTTTAATTGCATGTAAGACGTCAACATGTAAAAAGCATCAGGTCACAATGGTATATTTCTCAATTAAGGCAAAACTCCTAAAAAGAGAGTGAATTTCATGAATAAGCTAATAAAGTTGACATACTTGACTTATTCACTAATAGTAATGTCAGCAATCAAAGGAAAATTGTGCCTTTTAAATACAATCTTTTATTGTTTATTTCTTATTGTGTCCAATTGTTTTTGCCCTTGAGACAACTAAAACTTTATGAAAGAGGTTGTATAAAACGATACCAGCTGTTGACATTGTCATCAGATAAATGTGCTTTCTGAAATCGGTCAAGGAAGTTATTATTTCTGCTTGCAAAAGAGATTTTTACCTTTTGAATTATCTGAGGTGCTTTCATTATGTGAAGCTTAAACGTTCATGAGCTGTGGAATGCTGATGACTCACTTCATCATTCATGGCAAGCACCTCTTGAAATTATATCCAAGATGTTGTTTGTTATTCACTTGCTATTGTGGTTCACCATTCTTGACCTCACACCTGTGTATTTTGCAGAGCACGGCAGCAGGTGAGGAGGCAATGAAATGGAGATACATTTTGGATGATGATACGAAACAGCCAAATCTCCTGATATACAGGCCAGTAAGCAATCAGTGATAAAATGGGTGATTAGATAAGCCCATTCCATGTTCAAAAGACTGAAATGGCTACATTCCTTCCTGATGGTCTGGCCAAATAGGTGGATGTAGTGAGCCAATACTCAGAAGCACATAGCTGATTAGTACTTAGGTTTCTTCAGCCAAGATGGAATCATTTCCCCTGGAGACACAACCTAGGAAGAACTGGCAAATGGGAAAGTTCAGATGAGGTCTGTCTCTAGTGCTGTGTTACCCTGGGCCAAGCTGAGATACTGGTCTTTCCCCACTTCCTTTAGCAGGCTCCCTTTCACAATGGAAAATATGTATCACAAACTAGTGATTATTCTGTGAATTCCTGTGCAATGCTAAGCATTTCCAGGCTGTGTACATATGCTACACAAAGTCACATTCAATCTTAGTTGCATCTTCATTAAAATAGAGAAAGTCATTTGAAATTAGTAAGTTATCAAAACATTCTATGTAGAGGTGCTATGAGATTAAACAATTTACTCACATTAAAAGAACAGTGTGAAGTATGTAGTAAATTGTCTGTACACACAATGGATGATGAAGGAAATGCTGCCCAAGATACTGGCCATCATATAACATGGATTTTATGCAGCCTTTAAATGCTCTCACATTTGTTTGTTGTTAATTCTCCTCAGTCTGAATTTATTACAATAAAATATTGAAGGAAATGTAAAATTTTAAGTTAGGTACAAGGCAACATTGGGTTTTACGGGAACAAATAGAGGATGCTAAAGCCATATACTTTACCTAGCCTATGAAGTATTCACTCTAATAATAGGTTTAGGAATATTTCTCCAAGAAGTAAATTATGGTGGGGGGAGGGTCTTGTTTCCAAGAAGAGTTTATACATTCATTTAAAATTTACTTATTAGGAAATAGATCCTTCCATGCAGAAAACTCACCTTCTAATGAGAGGTAAAAGGACAATGAGAATGAAAGGCAATACATTTCTCATAGATTTAAGTGATGCTGAGTGTGTGAAAACATCAGCGATATTGAGCCGGGAGAGGGTGACTACCTGAAGATATGCTCAACAAAAGAACCACTGAAAAGAAAGACTATGTGCAGAAAATTTGAGGAGGAGTGATGTGAGTCAAATTATCAGAAAAAGTAGGAGTATTCTTGTTGAGTGTGACATCAAGGGCAATGCCCTGAGCCATTTCAGATGCATTGTCATTAGAGCTGCCATCACTCAGTAACATTTCTGTCATTATTCAAGCCATACACATACATTGGAACTTGGCAATATGGTAAGTCAATATCATTCACTTTTCCATTTGTCATTGATACATCTCAATATGCACCAGGCATAATAATCCTCTCCTTTATAAAAATGTGGGTGGCTGTTGTGTCCCAACCTGGCTGAGCGACTTTGGACTAAGTTTTAGAATATAATATGCAGCCGGATGAGGTGGCTCACACCTTTGGTCTGAGCGTGAGCATGGTAACACAAGCCTTTGGATCCTAGCACACCTTTTTTTCCAGGAGGCAGAGGTGATAGAGGTGATAGCCCTTATCCTGTTTGTTAATGCTAATAAGCTTTGTTTCTTCTTGCTGAGCTTCCTTAGCTTTGTTCCTGCTTGCTGAGCTTCCTTTTGAGAGAGATAAGGCTAAACAATGCAACCTTGGGTTATAAGAAGGTTGGATGCTGGAATAAAGATTTGAGATTTGCCCAACATGTCTCCCAGTCATGTGGGTTTCTCCAATCATCACGCTTTACCTGTCCCCGAAGGAGCCCCATCTCCTGCTGGCCAGTGAGACTTAGGCTAACTACAGGGGTCCAGGGGTCCATGACCTCTCCCCAACTGTTGGCTGTGGAGATGGATCAGTGGTAAAGAGCACTTACTACACATACATTAGACCCTGAGATGACAGACCTGATTCTCCCTAAATTCACTTACCCAGCTCCCACAAGAACCGCTGACAAACACACACTTGTTACCCCCGTACCATGAAGGACAAAGACCAGAGAGAATTCTCCTGGGGCCTTTCTAGTCAACCAGGCTGGTGTGAAAATCACAGCTGTGGGTTCAGGGGATGATTCCATCTCATGAAAAATACCCAGATGAACAAAAAAAAGTTTAGCATCTAAATTTCACCTTTGGCATCCACATGCACACAAAGGGTGCATGCACCTGTACACACACTGGTACATATACCACACATACTACATCACACTACACACTACACACACACACACACACACACACACACACACACAATAGTAGTGTAGTCAAGTGCAACTAGCCTAAAACATGATATCTTTGAGAGCCATTTCTAAGTAAAATATGGAAATAGACATGTGATGGAGTGAGCTGAGGATTAGAATTTAGATAATGCCCAGCAAAAATTTCAGTGCATCCCAAAATTTAAGGCGTACCCGGATTCTTGACTACAAAGTTCAAGAATTAAAATCATAGACAACAAGATATTAAGGTATAGTGGGAGACTTTATTATTTAAGGGAATATGGGGATTTACAGAGTTCTCCCCAGCTGGAGAGTTTTAACAGAATTTATGCTGTTCAGCTAAACAAGCAGCAGAAGAAAAGATAGCAGAGGGCTCCCATCATGAGGAAAGAGGTTCATGTGGGAAAAATATCCCATTAGGCTAGGGTGGGGGAAGGCCTTACCTTTATAAGACCTGGAGATTCAGAATTCCCTCTTCAAGGCCATGTGTGTGAGAAAAGAGACAGGGTTATCTGTTCCATCAGTACTTCCTGCCGTAGGTAGGCAGGGAGACAGGTGGTTGGTTCATACCTGACCAATCAATTTTAGCATCTAGGTTTTAGCTGTATCTAGACACCTCCCACTCAAGGGGAAGGTGTCTATGGAGTGTTCCTGAACCATCACAATCCCCCCTTTGAAGAAGTAACCCTAACTGCTGTTAGGGTATTGAGGTGTGGAATTGAAAAAAAAACATCAGAAAGAAGTACATACATGTTTAAGAAACAAAAATTAAAAAGAATACCCATTTTGATCCTGTAGGAGGCAAGGCAAAGCTCTGACTGGGGAGGGGTTGTGTGGGGTCTATTTCCTAAACTCCCGCAGAAAGATGGCTTCTCAATATCTCCCCTTGTATGCTACAGAGATTTTATAAACTTATCATAAGCTAAATTAGTACTTTCTTCCTCCTATATTGCGTTAATCAAATACTTTTTTGAACCATAAGCTGGACTCAAACTTACAAAACTTCATCAGGTTCCCAAGTTCTTGTAGTAAAGACCTACACCACAAACCATGTCAGAAATGCTACTTTCTTTGTTTTAATGTATCATAGCAAAATGAGCATGAGCTCACTGCCCCCTCCCCCTCCCTTATATTCATTGTTACATTCTACAGACATTTGTTGGCCTCAGATGACCAGTATAGCATGAGGTAAGAAAATACCGCAGTTTTGAAGTTCTGTGAGACAAAAGAAGTATTTGCTTTAACTGTGGTAAGGAAGTTAGGAAAAGATGAGGCAGGAGGATACCTGCAACCCATTGTAAATATGTGAGTTGCTAGGTGCTTGTAATTTACATGCCTGATGTCACATACACATTTTTGTGCCCTACTATCAAATCTCTTTGTAACTGGGGTTCGGGGCCAAGACTTCTCTAAGCTTGGAGCCCCAGGCATGGATGTAAAGAAATCCCCTCTCCTCTTGCTGTGAAGACTTTGTTTTGTCTGTCACTGGGTATTTCTACAACAAATGTATTTCCAAATCTTACTATTTTCAAGCATTTTCACTGTAGTGTTCTCACCATGAATTCTCATTGAGGTTTGTAAGTAGTTTCCTAATTAGTTTTATGTTTTGAACCTTGTGGTTTACAGTAGGGTAATATGTCCAGAGTGGGGAAAGATTGAATTTTTCACAGAACATAATTATTTCAAGGAATACATGAGGGTGCATATTTCTTATTGAGAGTAACATTTAAACATGCTTAATAAGGATAACTTATTTTTTCTATCCCCAAATCTAGAACTAAATATGTTCTTATATAAAATAATATGATATACTTTCTCCTCATACAACTTCAGATAATTTGTAAAATTAAAACTTTTAACCTTTAGGTATAGCAAAACAAAAACTACTGCAACTTTTTTCTTTACTGAAATAAATTCATAATGCTTTCTGAATGTGGTTTTCTGTCCTCACTTATATTTAATACATGTAGAAACATGTTTTGTGATCTATAATTTAATTTAAAGAAGTGTCATACCAGCCATACACCACTGAGATAAACCTCCAAACCAGGCACAGTTTGGGAAGGAAAGTATTTATTGAAGCAACTTATCCTGCGGAAGTTCCATAATGGTGAAAGAGGCTGGCCCCCTTTCACAGGTCCAAGCAGAAAGAGAAACCAATCACCAGCAACTCCAAAAGAAAGCAAACACACTCCAACTCAAAACTGGCAAACAGCAGGAACTCCAGGCTTGTGCTCAGACTGTTCTTTGCATAAGTATAGCTGGAATCCCAGATCCACCCCAGAAACACCTTAGAGTTGGAGCCTAGGATCTGTCCAAGGTGACACAACCTCCAGCCAGGCAGCTGAAGAAAAAAAATTGATAAACTTTTGAATTTATTGGGGGGCATCCATTTATACGATCATATGAACCAATCTACATATCCATATATATTTATTTTTTCAATATTTCCATGAATAATTTTTAAAATACCTGAAGAGTACTAAGGAGACCAGCTAATGGGGAGTAACATGATTCCAAGTGTAGTCACACACAAGGAAGAGCGAGCTTGTGCTCCGTGTGTGCTGCACAGAGAAGAACTAGAGAGATCCTGACAACATGCTTGCTCCTGGGAGATGGTGATAAGACACTGAGGACACACAAACCTTATTAAAAGTCCTTAAGTTGCAGAGAGCACAACCCTAATGTAGACTTGTAATATTATAGCAAAATGAGCATGAGCTCACGGCCCCCTCCCCTGTATTCATTGTTACATTCTGCAGACATTTGTTTGCCCCAGATGGCCAGTCACATAGCATGAAGTGAGAAACTACCAGAGCTTTGAAGTTCTGTGAGACAAAAGAAGTATTTGCTTTTACTGTGATAAGGAAGTTAGGAAAAGATGAGGTAGGAGGATATCTGGAGAGGATAATCTGAACTTCCCAGGAACCCATTGTAAATGTGTAAGTTGCTAGGTGTTTGTAATTCACATACCTAATGTCACGTACACATCTCTGTGCCCTACTATAAAATCTCTTTGTAACCAGGTTCTGGGCCAAATGCTTCATCTGTGCTTGGCCCACTCTCCTCTTGCTGAGGTGGCTCTGTCTTTTATCACTGGCTATTTCTACAACAATAACACACCTGCAAAGGTTCAGAGAAAGAGTGCAGAAGAGGGGCATGGAAGTATTGTAAGAACCACAGGGTGGGAAGAAGTACCCTGAGGCATTGCCCTCTCCCACACAGAGTCTGACTGCTGCATTCATAACCCCACCAAGAAGGGCTCTCGGTGGAATGAGAGTGTAAGGAGGAGAATGGGGACCAACACATGATTTTCCATTAAAATAAAGTTCCTAATTAATAAATTAAATAAAATAAAAAATAGGACATGATAGTAAGTGAAAAATCCAGTCTGAATTAATTAAATTAAAACTAAGAATCACACAAAAAAATTGAAATAGAACAGGGGTTTGTCAGTGTCCTCCAATATTACACTTGGTTTAATACCTTGAGAACTTCAAAACCCATTTATAAATTTGTATCCTCTCATTTTCAATGCTGAAAACCAACTCATTTTTTATTCTCTCAATTTAATCTCATCAGCTCTTGCTTAAATTGGCCATCAAAAAGTATTTTTTGTGCCAAGGTCATTAAAATATTTCTAAACAAGAACTAATTTTCCATGAAGTCTCCAAGGAAGGAGATGGATTTCAGACTAATTCATATATGATGGTCTTTAGAATGCTCTGAGTTTCATTGAAGCTTATCCCTGTCAGCATATAATCAAAGCTGGAAAAATGGGCTTGAGTAATGAAATAAATGAGATGGCAAAGCACTAGTTCTCTGAATGAAGGCCACTAGTCTAATGACAACAGATGAACAAAAATCCCGTTTCAGAGCCCTGTGGTTTGAATATGTCCTTTAAACTAAAAAAATAAACATTACATCCCTTATGGCCTTGGGTTTATTAACAAAATGAGGCAAGAAAATGTCATGCTGAAAAAATGGTATATTTACAATTTCCTTAGTGAATACTCCAGGTGGGTCTTCTAAACCTCAAAAATATCCCTCAAAATTGTTAGCCTCTTTCATTATATGCTAGTTGATGGAAATGTTTAGCCACAAGTCTTGCCTATACAGTGCCATTATTTGGAGCACATTTGCCTCTGACCTGTGATGCTCAGAAACCCAAGAAGAGTCTCTGTGATTCTTGCTTCATAGCATTGACATGAATATAGTATGCAGCATAACTCAGTAACTTAATGATAAACATAGACACCAAAGAGAACAGGTAAACCAGGGATAGCATAAATGATTTCTTGATTTTCACTTTATTTTTTCTTTCATTTATCTTTAGCTATTATACTGTTACACTGCTAATTCTTTCTCTATTTTCACAAATGATACAAAGTATCAATGAAAACAAAAAAGAAGATCCTTGTGAAATTTTCTTCAAATAAAATTAAAATGAATAAAAATGAAATAAAATTTGTTCTTATAAATCATATATACAAGTTTATTTTTTATTCACTTGATCAAATTTTTTCCTAATGTATGTAGAAATGTATCTTAAAAGTGAGAAGTAAAAGGTCACCTGTAAAGACCAATTTGTCTGTTTTTAATGTATTATATTTTCAGATCAATCATACATGTTGTGATTTTCAATATAGTAACTTATTTTTGGAGACTTATTTATCTGGGAAAATTAACTTATCAAAAGATCTTTTAATCCTGGTATTCTGTATAGGTTTAAATAATTAACAAATACATTCATTATTCAAAAAGTTTTCAATAGAAAAGAGAAGGGAGAACTCAGCTTATATTCAGTTCTGTAGAGAACATTAGCCTTAGAGGGTTGGTAACAGTTGAGAGATATTTGCTAACTGGCCTTTTCCCAAGGAAAAATTAAACTTCTGTATTCTTTCTCAGAGAGTAGAGTGTGGGAGTCTAGGCTGTGACCCGCACATAGTATCTAGAAGGCAAGGGTGACATGCTACTTGATTACATTTCAGAGAGAGGCTTCCTGTGTCCCTGAGAAAGACATATTTAAGCACTGTTAAGTCTTCTAAAAGACTGACTTCTCAAAAGGGCAGCCAGAAAGAACTTAACAGTGGGTTTTCAGGAAAGCTATGTCAGTACCCTGAATCAGCAAGAAGCCTGTCTCAAGTTTAGTTAGTCTGTAGAACACAAAGCATAGGAAAGCTATCTTGATTCATCCCACCCATGGATATACACAACCATGTGTCATTTATCTGCATGATATAATAGAAAGCATAATATTAGCGTAAGACAGTTTCCCTTTTCAATTACAGAAGATAAGGTAAAGGAATAAACAAAGCAGACATTTTTAGAAGGTTTTCTACAGAAGGCCATATAGTAAAGAACTTTAAAAAAGACTTGTATAAAATAATTTAACCTACAGGGTATGGAGAAGATAGCTCAGTATCATATGCAGTGCATAAGCATAGAATAAAAAAGGTGATAGAATCAAATGTAAAATTTCAGCAAAATCCTCAAGTTTAGTATTCAGTTTAATGATTCAATATTTATTGTTGAGATAAACTGGTAAAATGAACAATGCAGGTCTTGTACAAAATGGTAACTGGAGCTTGATGTTTTCTTCTTCTTTTGAAAAATATGTTAATAAAAAGACTGAGATCAAAATAATCCTGTTTGTATTGAGAGTCAGATGAGTGAAACAGAACATTAATATCAGATATGGCTAAAAGGTTATGTGGAAACTGAATTTGATGAGATAACATTGAATATTTGTCAAGAAACAGATGGTATGTTACATGTTTCATTGTGGTAGCCACTGATCTGCATTATGATTTTTGAGGTCTTTCAGAATAGAATCATAAAAAATTAAGCTTATTTGGCATAAATAACACTTCTCAAATCATACTGAATTCTGAATTCATAGCTTTCTGGCTCTTGCAAATTCTCTATATAACATGAGATTCCTTGTGTCCCTGTTAGCCTTATTTTTGATAGGACATAGTGATAGTCTTAACTCATTAAATTATTAAAAATATTAAACTAAATACAGATTTAAAATTTTCTTAACTATGTTATTATTATCATTAGATACAAGATCTAAAAGTGAGTATTTTTGGTATTTCTGGTCACAACCTATTGTCCCCATATATCTGCAGATATTGCAATCATAATTCATGACAGCACTTTGATCAATAACAGGCCATGTTTTCATTGGTGGCTTACAAGTAGAGATGAAAAATTCTACTGCCTGTGAATACATGGGTTACAAAGAGGTAAGAGAAAACAAAACATAGATTCCATGAGCTCTTTTAAAATGTCTAATATCATGGAACCCAACAGCAAAGTTTTTATGAATAGGGAGGAATGATCATATTTTACTGTCTCCTTGTGAACAATTCTATAATTACAAAAGAAGAAGAAACCATGAATGCTATTATGTGCATTTTTTCTGAAAAAAAAAAAAAACTTCACCAAAAGACCCTCAAGTCGTGCCAAAGTGATTCCAGAAGAAGTTAGCTTCCCAAGAGATGGTCTTCCTGTGAACAGACATGTCCCAGTGGAAGGTAGTGATTCTGTCCTGTGAAAGCCTCAACAATGGTTGTCTTAGAAGAAAAAAAAAAAAGATAGTGAAAACTAAACCATAAAAGGCTTATTGAATAAGGACATAAAGAAAATCAAATTAGGCATGATGGTCCACACTTGTGATCCTAGCACTTAGGAAGCAGAGTCAGGACAGTTGTAAGTGTTATGTAGCATTTTCCTCCCCGCTGGAGGGAAAAAGGAAGGCAGAGGAGACTCAGGAGATAAATGAGTCTAGGAAAGCTGAACCTTGACCACAAGACCCCCTCCTCAAGGTCAGAATAGCAGTAAACAGCTGGTGGGGTAGATAGAGGCTGGCCAGCTAAACTGCCTACAAATTGTGCAGGGTGCTCTGGTTTCCGTATAGTTACCACCCAGGATGGGGGAGACCTCCAGCGTGATTCAGATGCCTTTGCCTCATCCATGCTTCTTTACGAATCCTCTCAAAGATATGCTTTGTAAGTAACTCCCACTAAGTTGAACTTAGTGTAATCATGATTTGGTCTGTCATCTGAGCCCTGTCCAGGATGAGCATCACTCTAGGGGAAAAGTTTCAAATAACAGTGAGTTTGAGATGAGCCTAGGCAACAGAGAGTTCTAGGCCAGCTAAGCCACAAACCAAGATCTTTTCTATAAAAGGCAAATGAATAATAAAAACAAATATTTTGGACAACTATATATCATGTTTGAGATTTCAGGTAAGTGTTAAAAATAAATTAAAAGTTAATTCAAAATACAGGACAATCAGATGTGTATAGACCTTCTGCTCACTTTAGCCCTGAGCAAGGTTGTCTAGGTTCACCCCAGCACCCCTTTCAAACCCATGTGTAGACTGCCTGTGTGTACCGCCTGGATTACACCATGAAGGACACACATGGTGACAGATAACAGGGAGACCTAAGACTTATCAGAAGGACAAGAAGAGAAAAAGATTTGTCATCAGTACCACACCCACCAGGCGCCAGGAAGCATTCCAGAGGAGGAGCAGATGAAATGTGAGAGCTGTTCTCACTGCTACTCTGACAACCTCCTCCAGGGAGATGGTGAGAGACACTGTGGAGACTCAAAGCTCATCAAAGCAGAAAATCAGAGGCTGTTGCACCTCAATGCTAAAAGACATATAGCATGCTCTCGAAGGTCCAGCAAACATTATGGAAGAGGAAAAAAGAAATAGAGCTACAGGGTAGGAAGATGTATTCTGAGATAGTATCTCCCCAAAAGAGACTATTACATTCATGATCCCATAGTGTTAACACATAGCCTACAGAAGAGGGTCCTCAGTGGAATGGGGTGGAGGAGAGGGGGCATGCAAGGATTTATTTTTCAATTATTAGGTTATTATGCAAATTAATAGCTTTCATAAGGGTATCCTCACACATATGCAGCATTCTATCTTCTTATTTGTATCGCTCATCGACTGCCTTCTCGCCTGACATCTTACTCTCAAGCTGGTTTCCTTCCTTCTGCTTTCCTATTACATGGATTCCATTACCCTCTCTATTTCTCAGCTCTCTTAAGATCTCTTCCTTTTCCCCTCATGAACTCCTTTCCAGTTTTTTGACCCCCCTCACACATATATAAACACATACCACACACACAGGCATACACGTACACACATACACCACATTCACACATTTGCAAATAAATAAAATTTTAAAATGTGTCTATAAAAAAAAGTAAAATTTTCTTTTGAATGTACTAGTTGAAATCAGTCTGTTGGGAGTTAAAGGTATTTATGTGTTTAAATTGAAGACTTTGAAATAGATCAGATTGTAGGATAAGGAAATGTTAATGGAATAGTCACTGTCTCAAAAACAGGAAAAAAGATTTATGAATTTCAGAAGCATTTATTGAATGAGAATAGCCAAATATCAACTTAGCCTTGGCAGGAGTTAGCAGGTATACAAACAGTATTAAAATATGTGTTTTGATCTTTTCTGAGCATGGTATGAACATATACTAGAGAAATGTTTACAAAGACTTAAGAGCTTGGATATGTGGCATATGGATTAAAAAATTTCTTCTTTTAATACAACAAAAATTAAAAACACGTATGTTTTGAATAACCAAGAGAAAAACATCCCTATGCTCTATATCTCAATTTTCAAAAGTTGGTTGAATCCAGTTTTAGAGACCCAAGTTTATATCCATGCACAGCATAAATGAATTATTCCCAGGTCCTGGCAATTGAGTATGCAATAATTATAGCATAATGAGATAATGAAGTGACTCTATCAAGCTTTTTTACGCAGAGAGGCTTGAGGATACAAATATTTGAAAACAGAGAATACCAATTAGTTTTCTTGCTGCCCTATTAGTAGGACAGAGCGTTACGTTTTGTCAGTTCTAAAGAGAAGGGAAGGCAGGAGGGAAAGAAAATGCAGCTCACATCATGGTGCTTGTGTTGAATGAGTCATGCCTATTACGTGCTTGAGACAACAGAGTAATTAAAAATCAGATTGCTTTGCCAGCAAAGGCCGCTCTAAACTCCTGTGGCACAAGTGATGCATAGGGTAGGGTCACAGCCTGTTTCCTACATTATCTATTTGCTTGGACTTAGTATCCCACATGTGGAATTTATCAAGAATTATTTGAAAAAGCAGCATCATTTCAGTTAATTACCATTGTATGTATGTTCTAGCTGTTTGATCTCTATCAGGCCTGGAAGAGTCAATTAAACTGTACTTAAATTTATGCTGCTTTGTGGGTGCCCAGTAAAATGAGCATTTTATGTAGTTGTGCTCCTAGGTTAATTCGTTCTGTAAAATTACCCAATATTTCTCCAGTGTATTCATTAGTTGAATAAAGCAGAAAGTGGATCTTGATGCTAACAGATTATTATTATCGCCATATGGTTATTTTGATAAAATTCCAATTGAGCTTAACTCCCAAAGCTAGAACAAAGTAGGATATGACAAGGTTCAGGTTTTACATCCATCTTGTAAAAAATCACACATAAAATTTCTAAGACTTGCAAGCCAATCAAAGTGTTAGGAAAGTACTTGATGTGGCAACTTATTGAAGTTTTTCAATGACCATTTGAGGTTCATCAGATAAGACCAGAAAATGATATTAAGGTACAAATGAACCACTTCAATGACCATTTGTGGTTCAGCAGATAAGACCAGAACATGATATTAAGGTACAAATTAACCACTCAGGCCATTTCAACAACTCAAATGCATTGTTAAGCATCTTTATTCTTCTGAGAATACAAGTTACTTGTTTCTCATAGCAAATCAAGTATAATATTTTCTTTAACTCCTTCATCTATACACAGAAAGAGGAACACAAAATGAAATGACTGTCAATCACCCTTTAAAAGTAGATATTTTAGGAAGTTCTATAATTATTTCTTACTTTTAAAAAGTTGTTGCTTTTTGTGTTTGTGTAGAGATATTATAAACAAAACATTGGTTGTCTAGACGTTTACAAAGAATCTTAGAGAGCTCAGTTAGAATGTAGTCTCTTCCTTCTTCAGAAGACTTAATCTATGCTTTGCTGTGAATTTTTTCAGTTCTATTCTTATTTAATTCCTTGATTGTCGAGGCACTGATTTACACCAAGTACATTAAGCTAACTAAGTGTTCCCCTTCAAGTTGATTTTTAAAAATAATTTCACTTGTAAGTTTATTTTTCAATCATCACACACCAGAAATCATTTTTAAAAGATGTCATAAGAGAAAAGGAAATAGTGACAAGCAACTAAAGATCATTTCTGCCTGAAGAAACAGTCCTTTTTCAACATGGAGAGAAGCAAGTCGAAAATGGTAATATCCTGATACAACCTATACTGAAGTGAGTTTCTTTTCCTTTTGAATTCTTTTGGTGTGTGAATGTTTTAAAGTATTTTGAGTTGGAGGTTAACATTTGAAAAGCAGAATGCTTAATTGGAGTGTTGAGGAATGAGAATTTCTTTTAGGAAACTCAGTGTTGTTCCTAGAATGAAAAGAAGAGGAGACAAACCACTTCTGTTGATCCAATAATTCCTGACTGATTATTTGTTTATCTAAGTCCTAATTCTGCACCATACTACTAATTCATCTTAGTCAGATGTGTGCTAGTTGCAAAAAATGTTTGCACATAAGTTGGAGTTGTTGTTCAGTGTTAGAACAGATACTTGGTGTGTGAAGGGCCAACTATTTTTGTTATTTTTTAACACTATAGTTCTATAGAGCTTTCAAACTTTAAGCTGGCATTTTGATATGATGATATTTTAGTATCATTTCCCCAGTCCATATTATTATAATTTTGAAGTTTCCCTGTTGGTTCATTGTATGGTTTTACCATAATTTACTTACACATTTCACTCATACAAAATTTGTATGCAATTGCCATAATTTACTTAAATATTACATTTATGCAAATTCCACCTTCAACTGTAGAAATTTTGTTTCTTATAAATAATGCAATGGATAATATCATTGAATATATTTCATTTTACTCCACTGAGGCTGGTTCCTTGCCATATATTCTCAGAAGAGAAGCGATGTTTTAATACTATTAATGATTTCAGAACATTTGCAGTTTTTCACTTAAACTGAGGTTACATAAAGGCCTCTTTTCATTAAAGCCTCAGATGATATTAAGAGTGATTATGGCTGCTTAATGAAATAAAAGCCTCTTAATTGTTTTGTTTTAAATGTTCCAAATGATAAAATTCTCATGATTAGTCTTCATTAATGCTGCTATCCTCTCATGGTAGCGGAAGTTATGTCCACAGCATTGCTCTGGTTCTGTACACACTGGTAATTACATTTTCTCAAGAAGCTCGAATTATTTAGAATTTCTGGTGGCTGTTGAGCTCCACAGAAAGAAAACATATCCCTGATTCATTAGATGGTAAATAAATCGCTTAACAATTTGCTGGCAATTTTGAAAATCTTGCTTCATCTTTTCTCCCTCCCCCAAGGAATCCTCATACTCATTTCACTTGTGACATCACACCTAGTCTTAATGATCTTGTCACTTAGTTAAGGGTTAAGTTGAATTCATAGGAAATTGGTGGAGTGAGTCCCAGAACAAAAGAAAGTGGTGAAAAGAGTTACTGAGAACAATTTGGAACTACAGTGATCTCATCGGATACTTGCTGTTAATTCAGCATGCATCCAATAATTTCTTACTGATTATTTATGGGAAGCTGACTGTTATAGACCCCATTATGACACAAACACCTATAACTGTTATGGCAGATGGTGACAGCTCTCATTGCCCTGCTAGCTGATTACCTAAAACGTTCATCAAGGAACTCTTGACTGTTCCAGGGACTTCAGCTTAGCTCTACCTGCTCTGTTGATGAAGTCTACTCAATACCTCCTCTGCCCAAATTTTCTCCAGTGTGTACTTGCTGTTCTGGTGTGCATCTCCCCATACACACAAACATTTATTTTACACACACAAGTATACTCATTTTTATTATATATATATATATATATATATATATATATATATATATATATATATATATATATATATAATATATTTGGTATATATATATATATATATATATATATATATATATATATATATATATATCTTGATCTCAAAATGCCAAATTATATATGTATATTGCCCTCTCTCATTGCTTGCAAGCTTGGTTTTAGTTTGATTCTGTTTTGTTATTTTTCAGGCTGGCCCCAAACTAAGTCTCTTGTTTCACGTCTTTGAATTGGGTAGACTTAGTTGTATGTTGTTTTGTTTTTTTTTTTTTAATCTGGTTGTTTCTTATTTTTATCTCTAGCACAGAAATGCATTGGATAAGTTATTTTACTGCAGGAATCATGGTTTTCTCATCTCAAAATGCGAAACATAATAACATTTTATAGAACAATTGAGAGGACAGAGATAAAGTGTATTATTAAGTTTCCTGAAAAAAAATTAAAAAAAAACAAACAAAAGCTAAATCTTGACAGCAATGTGATAGGACAATGGCATTAAAATTATCCAAATTATGCTTCCAAAAAATGAAAAGAAATAATTGCATGATTCCGAGATTGTAGCTTTTAGAAAAACAAGTAAACAAATCTCTAAATTTTTGACCTAATTAAAAGTGAATATAAATAAAAGAAAATGTAATTAGGATTCCTGTTGCTTTAAGAAGAAATGGAATAACAATTGAAATTTATTCTAAGTTTACACTCTAGATCATGTAATCTGTTTCAGTGTGTTGTACCATGAAAGATAGCTCAGCAAAACATCCAATTATCCTTTCTCTTAGGCTTTTAATCCTGTGGTGATTGTTGATAAGTAGTTTGGCTTATGAATACCACATGGGTCTCAATAGAGAAATTCAGATTCTTTGAATTTTCTGTTTAAGATTGTCATTTTCTATCCAATTTTTTAAGCATTTGCGTTTTAAAGTTTTTTTTAATTTTGTTAGCACATGGATTAATTCTCTTATAATGCCCCAATCTTGGCTCATACCTCTTTCCTTGGTATGCAAAAAGAAATTAGGCAAGAAAAGGACAGAGCTTTTACTTCATGTTCACACTAAAGATATCCTACACACAAATATATAATCAGGTGCTTTACACATGAACAATATATCTTTCAAAATAATATGTAATAGATGATACAATATTTAATAAGATATAAATAAAATAGATGAAACAAAGATCTAGGAAAATGCATTCAATTTATTCTGTATTCAAATTTTTGACAGACTGACATGCAAATAAGACCAAGTAAAAGTTAGGTTACTTTTTCTTCAAAGCCGCTGAGTTCTGCTCATTTGCCTCCATCTAGCAGCAGCTTGAAAGTCCACTTCTGTTATTTTTCATCCTTAATGAAGTATGCTGTCAACAGACACATTCTGATATAGACAATATGCTTGGAACCCATGTTTAGAACTATGAAAGCTTTACTAGCTTTGGATAATCCCAAATAGTAAAAGTATCTAGTCCTTAACTCATTGCAAGTGTTTATATATTAATAATTTGGTTTTACCATAGATCTTAGACAACAGAGGTAAAATATTTCTTCCATCAGGTTTGGTTCTTTTAGTCAAATTATAATATTTCATCTAGTATTGCTTATTCCTGAAACCATCATGGTACTAAAAGCATGAGGAATATGTTTAAAGAAACTGTAGCCATTGGAAGTCAATATTTGATGACTACGTGAAAGTTACTGACTTATTCTCTTAAAAATTTCAAATTATTATTGTTCAGTTTTGTATTCTTATACTTTCACAAACACTTCAAAGTAATGACTTCATGCTACATACTACATGAAACACTATTTCTTCTTAAATGGGAAAAATCACCTTTGGGGACTAGTATACTGACAACGTAGATCCTGTCACATACTGGCAAAACCTTCACCACTGAGGCATATCCTAGTTCTTAAGTGGGATGAATAAAACCATAATGGAAACACTACTATTAATATTCAAAAATTTACAAAAGAAGAAAGATATTTTAAAATAAATTCTTTTATTTCTCTTAATTTTAAAATATATTAAAATGTAACAAGAGAAAATCAGTCATTTAATAATTTGATAACAACCAGATAGTGAGATATTTTAAGATAAAGTAATTTCTTCAGGAACTGTGAGGGAAGGGGGAATCATAGTAAACTGAACTAATAATGAATTTGCACCAAAAAACCCTAACTTTTATACAGTAAGCTACTGAGGAAGCTGAGGGCATCACCTGTTATGAACAGAATGGGAGGAAGCCTAAACTCAAGAATAAATGCTCAGGCCCGCATCTCCCTGTCCCAGTTATTGGTTCCTTCACACACTGAGCTGTTGATCAAAGAGACCCACAAGGTTCCCAAAATGTGACAGACTTCTGTCAAACTCTTTAATACCTATCCCAGGCCTAAGGTTAGACCCTATTGCTCAGAAAATAACAAAGTGTCATCAAACAATACCAAGAGATCCTTCTAGATCCAGAATGGTAAACCATCTCCCAGACCATAGCATGTGTAGCATTGGAAGGTGTGGCATGAACTTCCTGGGAAAATTGGTCAATGATACTTCGAGAAAGCAGAGACCCCTGATATACAATTTAGATAGTTGTCACAAGAATGCTGAACAAACAGCTATATGGAAGAGACCAGCAAGTCAAGAAGTGCTCATCTGTGCAATAGCGGCACTAAACAGAGGAGGATAATCAACAACTTACTGATTGGCTAAGAGATCCACTTAGTGACAAAGAACCCTTAACTAGAGCTGGTATCCAAGGCCTAATTCTATGGGAACCAAGATCTTAGGCTCCTAGGGGGAAATTCCCACTAACAGAGAGCTACTGAGAGGCTCCACCCATTAGCAGCTAGCCAAAATAGCAATGTTGTCTCATTTAACCTATATTGATTTCACTCTCCAATGGAGATTCTGCTTGTATTTTTCAGAAGGCAGTGAGAGAGCTGGGGACAACTCAATTCCACCAACAAGACTTTGGATGATGGCTGACATCCTGGCAGGAACAAACCACACCTAGCTTCACACAGGGGCTAATGAAACCTATGAGAAAGTGATGAGACAAACAGGAGACCAATTACCACAGCAAGTCTGATAACCCATGAAAGGTCAGTGGAGACAGACACCAAGGATACCCAACACAACCCAGATCAAAGATCCAGAGATAAGCTCTCAAAAAGTAATGATACTTAAAACTCACCCACCATGACTTAGGGAACTGAACAGAAGAGGGGGAGGAAAGAATGTAAGAGCCATGGTGGGGAAGAATATCCAGAGACATGCCCCCCCCCCTCAGTAACAATACAGAAGGGGGAAGGGGAAAAAATGAGAAAGAAAAACAGGCTACCTTTGATGCAGTTCATATCCCCTATCCTAAGGACAGATTCAGATTGTGCACAGAGGAAGTATCCCAGTGGGTAGGGAACAGAGAAGAGGGAAACGGGGACACAGTCACAAGATTTGCTCATACAATGTATAAATTTATTCGTAATAGATATTAAAATAATAAAAATTTAAAAAGTACTTGTTTGGCAAGCATGAGTAATGATTCCAGAAATCATGTATAAAAAAGACAGATGTGCTGGCATGTACTTGTAATACCAGGAGGGCAGACAGGTGCATATTTGGAGCTCACTGCTAAGCCAGAAGCCTTAATTGGTAAGATCCAGCCAATGAGAGATCCTGTCTGAAAAAAAGTGCATGGAGTTCCTGAGGATGACACCTAAGGTTGTCTGTCCTCCTGCTTGCAAATCCTTGAACGTGTACCACCCCTCACATGCCATGCATACACACATACACATAGATACTGTTCTTAAGTACATACTTTTTTAAACAAACTACTATTTTTGATCTGCTGAAAGCTTTGTGTTGAATCAATGAGAAACTTCCCAGAAAACAGTAATAAATATTGAAAATTATTTGTAACTATTTAAATTTTCTGAAAAAATGTCTAAAAGGCATAAATAAAATGAAAAACATGAACAGTTAATAGCAATAGTGCATCAATCTGGGTATATATTGGTGCCTAAGATTCAAGTAATAACCTGGTAGAATTACTAGTTAAAAATAATGTAAGGATATAAAATACATTAACAACATATATCACTAGTAATACTTGATTTGTATATTTTGTATATGCATAATATGCAATAACATAATGTACTTTTCTTAGGTGTTCATACAACATTGATCAAGAAGTATCTTTTCTTGGCTCATTGAAACAAGCCCAAAGCACAGGAGACTCCTTAAACATGCAGAAAATCTTTTAAACCGCATTTCTTCTAAACAATGAAATTGTCAATGTGGCATATCCAAATATTATTTTAAAATGCAATTGAATGAAAACAGAAACCTGGTTATCAAAATAGAAATATTTTGATACAATTAAAGCAGTATTGATTTAAATTCATAGCACAAACTCCTGAGAAGTGAAAAAAAATTTCAAATCAATAAGCTTAGTTTCTAATCAAGAAGTAGGTAAAAAAACAAAATGAATTATAGCCAGAAGAAATTAACAAAGACAAGAACAATGAAATTCAGTGTAAAGCTTAGGAAAGAGACAAAATTGATATACCTAATTTCTGAGGAATGAGCAATCACCCTTGATATGGAAAGAAAACTCAATGAAAACGTCAATGAAATATAAAATGGGCAAAAGTTATGAAAGAATGTGTCCTCATTCATTCTCCAAATACTTATTGCAATCCTATGACTCATGTGTGTTTTACATTGAACAAACATTTATTATGTCCTGCTATGTGTCAGTCAAAGTTGACATAAAGGAGAAGGGAATAAAAACACAGACAGAGTCCACTTCCATGGACTTTAGTGGTGGAGAGGAAGGCAGATCTTGAAGAAGTATTTTGTTTTCAAACAAGAAGAAATAAAATTTACAGTGACACACACAATCTAACCCTAGTTAATGAATTTGGTGTTTGTTTTGAAGCACATTCTTGCAGGGTACCTAGAAGAACTTCATGTCAATAAAGAGACCTCGGAAATCATTGCCCAGCATTCGGTGAATAGTGTGGACTGTGCCAGAGACAGCCTTCTGTTTTCTCTCCGTAAAACTATCCCATGTTTGCTCAGTGTTGACTCAACAGCAGGTGTGAGATTGGCTATGATTTGATCTTAGATTTTTGTCATTTATCATTTGTCCCAGGTCCATTTGAAGCATCTGTTTGCTCGGCTGCAGGTAATTTGCTATTTGTCAGAAGCATTAGGAGCAGTTGACACTAATCATGTGTTTCCTGGTAAGCACCCTTGATTTTATTGGAGGCATAGTTCATTCTGTCTGTTTCTTTGTACAATTCATTTATAATCACATGAGGTAAAGGTCAGTGTAGAAAATTCCTCACAATGACTGAAGCCTTTCCTTTGGACTTTCCGGAGATACAAGGCTTCACAGAAATACATGCTGCTTGTCTTAATGATCACATACCATCCCCTAGGTTACACTCAGTGAATACTTGGTCAAGGCTCTTAGCCTGCATGGCAGACCTGTCCTTCACTAGCTCACTAGCTGTTATAGTGAACCTTCTTCGTGCTGTGACACAGAACCCAACCAAAGGCGGCTGATAGAAGGAGTGGGTTATTTTGGTTTACAGACTTGAGGGGAAACGATGGCACGAGCAGATGGGGGACATCACCTCCTGACCAATATCAGGTGGACAACACCAGCAGGAGAGTGTGCCCAACACTAGCAAGGGGGAGCTGGCCAGAACACACCTAAGCCTGTCCCCATCAACACAGCTCAACAAGATTCCAACACCCAAACTGGATCAGCTGGGGATGGAGCATTCAGAACACACGGTTTGTGGGGGACACCTGGATGAAACCACCACATTATGTTCTGGAACCTACTATCCCTCCCCAAGCTCACATTTCCTCCTGTCCCTGTAGCACGGAATGTCTCAGACTATTGGCTTGCTTTTGCGTTTGTTGTCTTCGTTTTGTTTGTTTGGCTTTGCTGAATCTGAAACAAATTTTGTGTTATCTTTATCTTCATCCTGAGAATCACTCCAGAGCCTGGGATGGCCTTATATTAAATACCACAACCCACTTTAGCCCAGAAGCCCCTGCAGGTCATAGAAAATATTTGAGGATCTTCTTTTCTTATGGGTGTTACTGGTTGCCAGACAGAATTTAGCTGGCGTGAGATGAATCTAGTTTGGATTATAGTTTGAGTTGAGTGCTTGGTGTTTGGGAAGGCCTGGCAGTGGGTCACTAGTGGCTCTGGTGAAAGGAGCTGAGGCTGTTTCTGGTCAGATAGGGAAGCACAGTGGGGTGAATGCTGGTGCTCCTCCTCTATGTATGGCATTCAAGTCCAAAGTCTGTGGCATGGTGCCATACAGTTTTAGCATGCGATTTTCTGTCTGTCTTCTTCCTGATAGGCCCTCAGACAAATACAGAGCTTTTTCATAATCTAATTAATTATGAATCTACTCAGGTTGACCATTGAAGATTAACCACCATAGAGGGCAAAATCATGAGAAAGTGATGAAAAAGGGGCTTCAAATCTGTAAAACACTCACACGAAGGGTATCACATTTAATTTTTTACCAAGGAGAGTAGAGTAATTGCCAACCTTTAGTACTGATATATACACACACACACACACACACACACATACATAAATGTACATTAGTTACTTTGGTCAAAATCCCCACCCATCTCTCTCTGCCTTCCTCACCCCATACCCTCTGAACCACTTCCCCTCTCCACTTCTTTTTATTTTGATGTCTTTCTTCTGTTATTTTCCCTTTCTTCATCATCCAAGACAAGACTTTGAAAGGCCCAATATTATGCAGAGAACAAAAGCACTGTGGGGTCAAGGATGCAACAGCGACTGTGCGTCCAGAATCCATAGCATTTTTCCTCATCCTTTGCCTGCTCCTAGGCCACAGCACTTCCTGAGCATATGAGGAAGGGATGCCTCATTTATGCCAAGCCTTTAAGTGTCACTTCTCAGCACTTTGAAGAGTTTTGAGTCTCCATAGTAATCACTGCCACCTCATGAAAAGAAGCTTTTCTAATCAAAACTGGAAACACCACTATTCTGTGAGCATAAACATAAATATTTAGATGTTAATTCGATCATCATATTATCAGCATATCTATTTAGCCAAAAAACAGAAGTATGGTGTATGCTCTTAAAAGCCTTAGGCTTAGGCTAGGTTTTCAGTACCAGGCATGAACTCTCCTGTGTGGTCTTTTCTCTAGTTTAATCAGAGAACAGTTGTTTGGCCCTATGAAAGTCATGCCATTGGTGCGCTGGTGGGCTCACCTTGCCTGCCTGGCCTGCATCCTACACAGGACCCACTCTGGTAAAGACTCTTGCTAACACCCCCCCCCCCATCAGCCTAAGTAGTACTTTTCAGCATCATGACAGCTTGCCAAAGGGAGGATGCTCAGTTCCACCTTGATTTCTCAGCAATTTATCAGAGATTTAAAGCTTTAGATTTATTTTTCTACATGTGGTTATGCAGTTTTCTCATCAGCATTTCTTGAAAATGCTCTTTTCTAGCTTGTATTCTTATGGCCTTTTGTCAAAACTTAAATGACTGTAGTTCCAAAAAGACTACTAGCTAGATTGATCTCTGGGCCTGTCTTTGTTCAAGTGCCTTGCTGTTTCATGACCCTGATCCTGTAGATTATTGATGTCAAGTGTCCTAGTACCTCAAGCAATGTTCCTTTGGCTCAGGATATTGTGGCTATCAGGGTCCTTTGTGCTTCCATATGAATTCCGACTCTATTTATTTCCTATTTCTGTGAAGACTTGTACTGGAATTTTGATTGGAATTGCTTTGAATCTATACACTTCTTTTGATAGAATGACCATTTTTAAAATTCTTCTAATTTTACTTATGAGAGAGAGAGAAAGAGAGAGAGAGAGAGAGAGAGAGAGAGAGAGAGAGAGAGAGAGAGAGAGAGAGAGAGAGAGAGAGAGAATATGCACACATGGGCCTCTAGCCACTGGAAATGAACTCCAAACACATGCCACCTTGTGTCTCTGGTTTTATGTATAGGGACATCAAGCCCAGGTCCTTAGGAGCCCTCCCCCAAAGCCAGGATGACCATATTTATAATACTCTTTCAATCCAGAAGCATGGATAAAATGTCCATCTTTTGAGGTTTTTCTGAATTTATTTCTTCAGTGTTTTAAAATTTTCATTATACAGGTCTGCCACTTCCTTGGTTGGGGATATTTATGAGTTATTTAAGCTTTTTGTGGCTATTGTGAAGGGGAGTCCTCCTTATTTTTTTAATCAGTGTTTGTTAAGGCTACAGATTTGTGAGTTAAAGTAGTCTACTGCTACTTTGCTAAAAGTGTTCATCAGTTCTAGGTGTTTCCTGGTGGAGTATTTAGGGTCTCTTATGTGGAAAGTTAAATCATATATGAATAAAACTATTTCTTAATTTTCTGTTTTATCCCTTTTATTTCCTTCTCTTGCCTTATCATTCCAGCTAAAATTTCATTTTTTATGTGAAATCACAGTGTGGAAAAGAGAGACCTTTGTCTTGTTCTAGATCTTGTTCCAGAGGAAATTAGTTTTCTCCATTTAGTATGTAGTTGGCTATAAATTTATTTATTCAGCTTTTATTATGTTCTGATATGTTTCTTCTATCCCTAATCTTTCCAGTGATTTTATGATGAAATGATGTTGGATTTTTGTTAATGGCCTCTTTTGCATATATTGTGATTAGGTGATTTCTGCCCTGTAGTATATTTATGTGATGTATAATGCTTATTGACTCAACCCTGCATTTCTAAAATAAAGCCTAGTTGATCAAGTTGAACTAGGATATATTTTTTATTCTTAAATTTATTTTACAATAATTTTATTGAGAATATTTATGTCTATGATCTGAGATATTTATTTTAATGTTTGCCTGCTCTTTTTGGTATGTCTCTTCTGGTTTTGTTATTAATGTAATTCTAGTTTTTTTTTAGGAGGGTTTTGTGAGTATTCCCTCTTTTTAAATTGTATGGAATAATTTAGGAAGCAGTAGTTTAAGTTTTTCTAAAATGGTCTGGTAGAATTCTCCAATGAACCCTTCTAGGGCTAGACATTTTTTTTAATTGGGAGATATTTTGTTACTTCTTCAATCTCATTACTTCTCGTTAATCAACTTAAATTGTGTACCTCAAATTGGCTTAACATTGTCTTAGCATTGAGAAATTCACCCAATTCTGTTATATTTTTCAGATTTTTGGAATACAGCTTTTGAAGTATGCCATTATGATTATATTTCATTGAATTTGTTATAATGTCTCCTTGTTCATTCTTACTTTATTGAATTGGGTCTTATCTGTCTTTTGTTTAATTTGGATAAGGGTTTGTAAATCTATGTTTCAAAGAAGGACATCTTTGTATCTTTCATTCTTTTATATTTGTTTGTTGTTGCTGCTTTATATTACATAATAACTCCCCTGATCTTACTTCTTTTCATCTGGCACTTCAGGGCAGTTCGTTCTTGTTTTTTGAAAGCCTTCAGATGCATCATTGTTTATTTGTTATATTGCACTTAGTTCTATAAGTTACCCTGGTGGTAGGACTTATTTCTTGGTTTCCAATAGGTTTTGACATGCTGTGTTTTCATTTTTTGAATTTTAAGCCTAATTGATAAAGTTGCTCCTCCTTGTCTTCAGAGACTTATGTCTTGAGCTTTATCCATTCTATTTCTGAAGCTTTCTATGGACTTTTGTTGTTGATGATGGTGGTGATGACGATGATGTTGTTTGACTCACTGTATTTTCAAGTCTGGGTTTATTTTAATCTGGTTTTGTTTCAAGATTTCTATCTATTTATTGAGTTCCATTTTAATATCCTGGTTCAACTTTCTCATTTCATCTAGTTATTTACTGTGTCTTCTGCATGTATTCATGACTTCATTTATGCATTTCATCATGTCTTTTATCTTTGTTCATATTTACAGTCATCATTCTTTATGAGCTCTCTGCCTTGAATTTCCTCTCGCTGGCTTTCACAGGGGTTCCCTTATATCGGATTGGCATTTCTTGTGGAGGATACATTGACTTAGTTTTTCATGCTATGTTGATTGTAACCCATCTGGAGACAGTTGATTGACCATATATTTCTGGTACAATTGTGTTAAATGAGTATTCAGAATG
>PVHP010023197.1:0-27623 GCA_004024765.1 Zapus hudsonius
TGCTGAAAACCGTGGCCCTTATTTCCTGAGGTGTTTGGCATGTCTGCTAGTCAGCCATCTTCCCCGGAAGTTCCCTAAACATGTTTCTTAACACACACTTAATCCTATCAACTGGGAGGCTGAGATTACTGTCCATAATGGGATCTAGGTCAGCCAGGGACCCTGCCCCCAAGAGAGAAGTAAAAGGCCAAAAGACCCTGTCAATCAAAAGATATCAAAAATGACAACTTCATTCTTAAAACCCTGCGTATTTAAGAATGGCAAAGCCAGCCAAAAGTACATCAGTCAATTTAACACATAACCTGCCCTAACATGGAAAGTGAAGTTACACTTCCAGCACTGGCCTATGTACCTGGCTCTGGGGTAGTTATTACCCCAATGTAAGATGGCTCTGTTATCTTTTGGGATGGCTTCACTCTCTTCTGTACAGTAAGGCTGGCTCCCTCTTGGTCATGCTGTGGGCTTGGCTAGGCTGACTGGGTCCATGGATGTTCTGTTTGGATTGGCAGTGCTGAATACTGTGCACTGGGGGGTGGTTCTGGTCTCTTGGGGTCCCCAGTTCTCCAGAGGTTCCTGATGCTGGCAGTTGGGGGAGGGAGAGTCCCAGAAGCTGTTGAGGATCTCCTCGGCTGGTCCCTGGTATCTTCTCCTTCAGGACCTGCCAAGATGGTCCCTGTGGCCTTCTGGAAGCTGATGTGAGGGGAGAATGCTCTCACTGTGGTTCTGCTTGGCAGGCTCAGGCTGAACCCAGTGTGTCAGCTGACCTCTGGCATCAAAGTATTAAAAAGCAAATAAATAAATAAATAAATAAATAAATAAATAAATAAATAAATAAATAAATAAATAAATAAATAAATAAAATCAATTCTAAAAAAAGAGGGAACAAGAGACCAAAGGTCAAAGAGAGGGATCAAGAGGTAGAGGGCAGAGGAGTGGTAGCTAGAAGCTAAAGGGGAAACTAAAGGGGAAGCTAACTAAACTCTCAGGAGTGGGGCTGAGAGACCAAAGGAGAAGGCCAAGTAAGATTCTAGATTCCAGCTGGAATTCTTGGTCAGGACATTTTTTTTTCACATGTTGACAACCTAATTTCATTCTAGCATGTTATTATGGTTTAGAAGTTCTTTTGCTATTTGGTTCTGTTTCTCTACTTAGGCTTCCCTCAAATATTCACAGTACCTTGAATTTTAGCACCTTGACTTTTGTACAATTGAATGTGTTTTTCTTTGTATTTCTCTTACTGAGGTGTCTCCAACATTGTTGTATATATGAGTCTCTACCTTATATTAATATTTCTTTTTAAAAATATCATATTTGAGAGAGAGGCAAAAAGAAAGAGTGAGTATGGGCACATCAGGACCTCCTGTCACTGCAAACAAGTTCTAGATGCATGCACTGTCTTGTGCATCTGGTTTTACATAAGTTTTTGGGTTTCAAACCCCAGGCCAGGCTTTGTAAGCAAGTACTTTTAACTGCTGAAACATCTCTCCATCCCTTTCAGTATTTTTCCGAATAACTTGTGTTCATTATATATAATTAAGGTTTCTACCTTTGTTCTTATAGTGATGCCTAAATATACAAATATTAAATCATTAATACTAATTTTCAATAATATTCTATAAAGAATGTTGAAGACTGATATATTTATGTCTGGAGATAGGTGGGGCTCTTCAGCTAACTTTGGTGTAGGTTTATATATATCAGCTGAAATACAATTGTAATTAGGTTTAGTTTCTGCTACAGACGTCATCTGTGAACTGTACCATCAGATTCTAGCACTGGACTGAGCTTCCTTGTGCCTCATGTGAAAGCCTGGAGTTCTTATGATGTTTTTCCAGTGATTTTAATGTGTTCTGTCCTCAGTGTTCATCATGTCCCGCACAGAGAAAATCACCCTTCACTTTTTAAATCTGTTTGGCTGGAGTGTTCTAGTCCCTTGTTTCAGATAGACCTCAATTTCCCAAGCCTGAAGGGCTGGGCCAAACCTCATTTTAATGGACAATTTTGTCAAATTGTCTTTATTTCTCCTCTTCCTTCTGGTGACTCTCAACCTTTGGATACACCACAGAACAAGGCATGTTCATGCTCTTCTCTCAAGGAAAAATGACTTTGCTTTGCCTCCTATAACTATGACCCTTTGCTAAGAACTGCTGTTGCTTTGTAAGCCAGAAAGGTTGGGGATATGGCACTGACGGATGGGAGGGTGAACATTTCTGCTTCCTCTTTATAGAAAATCTATAAATACTGAAGCCAAGATCTGCTGAGTAGACAGACTATCTGAGGTGTGTAGGGTTTCTATGATGTTGCAATTGCCCTCACTTGGCCTTAAAGAATTTCAAATATCTCAGAGTTTTGGGATTGCTTCATTCGCCTGTGCTCTTTCCAGGTAAAATATGTGTGTCCTATACAGTTTCCCAAGAGCTTCTGACCCTTTGGGGTCAATTTACCCAATAGCATTGTAAATTCAGCTCTCTGATGGACTGAAACCATATAATAAAAAATATGGAACCATAGTGATCCAGTTTTGTCGTGAAGAGTGGAAGTAACCTTCTCTTTGGCTATCTATATTCTGATAGGAAACAAGATTTCCACTGTCTGGTATTACTTACAGTTACATTTTCCCTTCTATTCACAGGCTCTGCACAGTCAGGTGATCAAGACAAGAATAAGGATTTGTCCAATATTTTGTACTCACAATCCTATTTCCTTTACGCTTCTTAATGTTGTGAAGCAATGCAAGGCTCATCTGAGTCTGATGAAATGGAACATTAGGGTTTTCTGTTACTTAGGTTGAGTGCAGTTGACAAACCAAGTCTCTTGATGGAAGGAAAAGTCATATTTCTCGTCACCGAAAAGCACATGGTTTTGTTAACTTAGGACACAGGTGAGAGGTTCTTAGTGTAATTTTTTTTCTTTGTTCTGGTGTAGCACTTTCCAAGTTGCCCTCAAAGTTGTTCAAGAGTTTCTTGGGATTTGGCAACACATCTGATTCACAGGAGGAAAGACACTCTCATCTCTCTCCAAGTATATGGTTCAAGTTGCTGATAGTTCAGCTTAAGAAGGAAGCCAGAGTGAAGCTCCATTTTTACATAAAAGAAACATGTTTCATAGCATGGTTTACCTTTATAGTCCTTCTGTCTATGATGATGTTTACAGGCTACAAATCATCCTCTGGGTCCCAGGCCTTCATTTAGGAAGGAAAATAACATCATAATCTTTTCTGTCTGGGGTGAGGTGAACAATGGATTCTCACTGTAAAACCTGAGATTTAAGGGCATTGTTTGAAGTAGTGTTTGCTGATCTCTGTTCCAAATCTTCCACAGTGGCTCAGGCGTCTTCCCATGTCCTCTGAGCATTTTCAATCCTTCAACAAATTTGCTTGCATCAAGTGAAATCATCCAATTAGAAAGACAAGTAAATCTGAGGAAACTGGATGCTGATTTATTTCACTGTCCTTTCCTAACACATTATTTTTCTTTCCTCGCTTCCTAATGATTTTACATAAAATAAATATAGTTCTGTTCTCTGATCTCATGAACTCTTAACGATTTCTGAATTTTCTCAAGGAAAGTGCAGAAGGAAACAGCCTTGGAACTTCTGGCAACTGGCAACTGTCAATCCTTGATCTCAGACGTTGGCTTCCAGAGGCCAGGACTCTGCGTCCTCCCAGAGGCCTGCGGTCCACGCCCAGGGGAGCCATGGACCACCAAGAAAATCTCAAGCAAAAACCCATAAAGGAAATGAATCATGAGGCTGAGCCGACCTCTGAGAGGCCGGACTCGAGTAAAGCCCGGAGAAAATCCCCATATCTGACCACAGCAGCCATGATCAAGTTTGCCAGTTTGCCCAAGAAGAAGAAGTTTGAGGCTTCTGAGTCAAAGAAGTCAAAAGATGGTGTCAATTTCGAGGGGCCTTTTGGTTTCGGCTGTGTAGTCATCCCTGCCTTGCAGCGCTTTAATAACATTCGCTTCTTCCTGCTTGTGTACTGTCTGCTGATCTTCAGTCAAGGTGAGCCGAGGGCCAGGTTGGCTCAGGTGAGGGGAGGGGAAGTGGACCTGGGTGGAGGGACCGCCCCCTCCGGCTTGGTTGTAAGGTATGAATGGAATCAAGGCTGCTTAACCTCCCTCTCTGTGCTCACCTCGATTCCTCAGGCTCTGACACACTGACACACTCTGTGTGAAGAAAATGTGCTATTTGAGTCATTTAACATCCTTTGATTTCAGTTTAAGGTCCTGGGTGGGATTGGAATTGAAATAAAGTTGAAAAGTGTGTGTGTGTGTGAGCATGAGGTTGTTTGTGTTCCTGCCCACAATTTCTGTCTGGATTTTGTTTCCTCCTTTGTAAAATGGGGAGTGATGGGGTTTCAAATGGTCCATATCATTAGAACAAAACCTCAAGGGTGTTTTTATTTTTATTTTTTGTCCTTGATTTTTATGGTTTTAGTTACACTACCAAATAATGAGTTCATCTTGACGTTTTCGTATATGAATATAATTGGACTTTGCTAGTTTTCATCCCCAATACCTCTGTCCTCTTCTCCCTGTATTGAAGAGGGTGAATTTGATACCTTTAGAGACAGGTATGCATTCTCTCCTCAGCCAAACCACTTCTTAGTGCCATTTTCATCTCAACTGTATTCGCCTCCATGCTGATGGTCCTGGGATTTGCCAAACCCAATTTCCTGTTGCTGGTAAATGCTAATCTCAAAAAGTTCAAGTTGTATAACCATAATAACTGTAAGGTGAGCTATATGAGACCCTGAGTCTCCTCAGACCTTAACGCAGTGACTGAAACAGAGACGACACTCAGTTAATATGTGGTTAATACATACATAAGTTTAACTAGAAGGAAAAGACAGTTTGTGACCACATTAGGAAGGCTACAAACACCTGAGGTTGAACAGAATATAAAAAGGTACATCTGGTCCACTATACTAAGTGCCTAGGAAGATAGGTTTCAAGCAATGTATCACAAGGTAGTTTGAGTAGATGTGTAAGGGGAGCAAGATGACTTCATACAGGCCGCACACTCCACATAGTGTCTTCTATTCGTAGAAAAGGTGCAGCTCTTGATTTATCCGTTTAACAGATGAGCTTATCATCTTCAGTTTTAATAAATAATTACTTAAAAACAATTTTGAACCTAACAGAAAGCATGCAATTGAAATGCAAAGAATTTCTATGTATTAATCATCCAGGTTTCCGAATTCTGAGCATTTACAGCATTGGCTCCTTCACTTTCTCTTTTACAGAGAATCTACACTTTTTTTTTCAGTTTACTGTTATTTCTAGTACATACAGACTTATTTTTGGATTTTCCAAGAACCCCCAATGGATGACTGAAACCTTGGATAGTACTGAACCCTGTATATTCTACATTTTTTCCCCCTGCGGATATATGACAAAGTTTAATTTATAAATTGAGTAGAATCTAGCTAATGGTGAAAGAGAATAATTATAATGTATTAAATAGAAGTTATATGTCGTCACTTTTTACATTTCCACTGTATCAACTTATTTTCTTTGGGCAATACCCAAATAATTAGGATGGTTTCTAAGTGGTTATTGGGCATCTCGTATGTATATCCAAGACAAAAGGATTCTTCACATTCCCGGTGAGACAGGGTGAAATAGCACAGAATTTTATCATGCTCTTAGAACAGTAATTTAACATGTGCAGATAACTTTTCTGAAATGTCCTGTTTATTATATTGGGGATATGTTCAAATGAAACTATGGAAAGTGAAGATGTTAAAATGCTTTAGGAGACTAATCACATAGAGTGGTGTTCAAAATCTAATCAACAGAAACATCAAACTATGAAAAATTTCTTTATTTCCATTGCATCCTTTTTGTAAGTTTAAAATGATCACTATTATAACTATGAGCACCCTGTGTTCCAGTGCACACTTTCTGAAAGGGAAACGCTCTCCTACTTGTTACGCAGTCTTGCCTGTCAAATATCTTAGAGCAATACTGCTATCAGACCGTGAAAATTGGTGGATCCATCCAAACACTACTAGATTTCTCAATATTATGTTTTTCCTTTTGGGGCCAGAATTCATCCCATGAACATATATCACATCTAGTTAATGTACTTTTAAAAAGTCTTTAATCTGGAGCACTTCTTCATTCTCTCTCTGCTTCTCATGTTTTTGAAAATCTGAAATAAGGTGTATTTTTTTTTATTCTGTAACTTGAACTTCAATGTGGCTCTGATGTTTCTTTATGGCAAGTTCCAGCCAAGCTTTCTCCCTCCCTCTGTTGCCTTCTTTTCCTTCCTTTTTAGTATGCGTGGGGTGAAGCTCAACCCTCTAGAGCATGCGTTCATTTATGACCATTACACATCTTTAGAACCTTGACGTCATTCTACAAGTTTCTTCCTGCCCTTTTCCAGTCTGTTCTCACTCATATAGCCTGCCTTGCACAGCCGTGCATTCGTTTTGTCATGAGAGTTTTGCATTTTCTAGAATTTGATATTCATGGAATCAGACATTCTCTAGGCTTTCTCTCTCTCTCTCTCTCTCTGTGTATTTTAATAACATGATGTTTTTGAAACTCGCTCATACTGACTGCATTGTGAATTTGGTCCTTTAATGGTGATTAGCATTCCAGTGTGGATTTACCATATTTTATCAACTCCCTGTTTACTAATTGTGTGGTGTTTCTCATTCTTTTGGCTATTATGAATAATATTATGAGCAATTGCAAACAAATTTTACATACATGTTTTTATACTTATTTGGGTGAAGATATTTATGAGTTCAATGACATAGATAATATGATAAGTCTTGTGAAAAGTGTTCAAGTTAAAAACCGCCAAATTTTCTTACAATCTGGCCATTCCACTTGTTTTTCTGACACACATACAGCAAAACATGGGTGTTCCCGATGTTCCACATCCTCCTCATGGTGTTAATTCTCAGTTGTTCCAGTGAGTATTTCATGCCTTAATTTTGATTTGCATTTCTTTAATGGATATGGTCTTGAAACAGTTTGCATGCTTTTTAGCCATTTGTTTGTCTTCTTTTGTGAAGCATCCCTTTACAGTTGAGTTCTATTAATATGTTGTGTTTTTGTTTTAATTTGGACTTTTACTTCACTTATCCATGAATTATAATCATTGAGTACATTGCTGCTATCATTACTTGGAATCAAGATTTATCTATAGGAAAAATAATAAATTACTTTATCTTCTTTAACACGCTTTCCTTTGATCTGAATTTGAGGCCATTTTCCTTTAATCCAAAAAAATTCAAATTCAAATTTCTTGCAAGGCAGGCCAACTGCTGGTGTGATGGTTTGAATCAGATGTCCCTTATAGACTTATATGTTTTGAAGGCTTGGTCCCCAACTGGTGGCAGTTAGGGTGGCAGAGCTTTGCTAAAGTTGTTGTGTTACTGGGGAGGGTTTCATGTATTATAGCTGAAGAACACCTTGTTGTTGGAGTTATCTCACTCTTACTGTTTTCTGTCAGCTCTTGTATATAGACATCATACCCAGCATCTGTTCTATCATCCTCTCCCTGCAATATGAAGCTTCCCCTGAAAATAGTAAGAAAGATTAAACCCTTTATACCCACCAACTGCTAGGGTTTGATGTTTTGTCTCAGTAACACGAAGGTAACCGCAACAGGTGGCAATTCCCTTATATTTTCTTTCCTTCTTTTTTGTTTTTGTTTAAGACCATCTTTACTTCAGTTTGACTTTGAAGGATACTTTGAATAAAGAAAAGTCTATATTTGTAGTTTTTAATTTCAAAATCTTAAATATTTTATTCCTGTGATATCATACTTGCATGACTTAAAAGTAACATTCTAATCCTTAATAGATGTGGTATTGTTTTTCCCCTTGGATTCCTTTGTGGCTGTGTTTGATGCTCTAGAGATTGAATAGTAAGATGTTGATTTATAGGTTCTATGATATTTATCCTTCTTGCTCTGCTTTAAGATTGCTAGATCTTGGGTTTGCTATCTATCACTAATTTGGGGAAAACAGTTTTATATATTTCTTCGGTTCTTTTCTCTCTTGTATGATACATACCTTGTAATTGTCTCCTAATCCCCAAACATTCTGTTCTCTTTCCTCTTGTTTATCTTTGTTTTCCATTTAGCAAACTTTCTACTGACATTTTTGAAGTATATTAACTGTTTTCTTGATCATATTTAGAGCCAATCAAAGACAGTCTTCAACTATACTATTTTATTTCTATTTTCTGTATTACACTGTCCGTCTACTGCTTTTGGACTCTACAAATCTTTTTTTCTTTTTTGTTTGTTTTTTCAGGACCTTGAAGTGCATTACTAGATTTCTTTTTTTTTTTAATTTTGTAATATAAACGCTTAACTATAAGTGTGTCATGTTGGTTTGATTCATATGTTCCTCCTCATAAACTCATGTGTTGAATGCTTGGTCTCCATCAGTTGCTCATTTGTGAGGTGTAGCCTTGCTGGAGGAGGTGTGCTGTTGGGAACAAGCTTAGTGATGTCATATCCAGTCCCCCTTTGCTAGAGTTTGATTCACACACTATTGCTGCTGTTTTCCACCTGCTGTGACACAAGTGATGTTTGCCTCAGCTCATGCTATCATGAAGCTTCCCTTTAGGACTATAAGCCAAATTAAAAACTTTCCTCCTACTAGCTGTTTCTGTTTGGGGCTTTGTCCCCCCCCCAAAAAAAAATAAGGTCACCATAGCATAAATTGGTAACAGAGGAGTGGGCTTATTATTGCTAGGGGCCTGACTGTGGATTTGGTCTTTTGGAACTTATTTGCAGGAGGAATGTGGAAGGATTTTAAATCTTGGTCTAAGAGATGTCTTGCAGTACTAAAGATACCATTCTTGTCAGAGTTGGAAGATCTAACTGCAGAACTACAGACTGTGAAGACCTGGTTTAAGACAAGAAGAAAGAACTTTGTCTAAACTGGTCTAGAGGCAGTTTGTGTGTTTTAATAATTTGTTTAGGGTTCCATTTAGAAGAAATGTACTGATGTGAGCAACAAGAAGACTCTCATTTTTCTTTGTTTATTTTCCATTTTGATGACCTATGTGGAGATGAGAGTGGAGTATTTTAATCATCTACTTTGATGATATGAAAATATATTTGATATTTTATGACAATTAGTATTTGTGTTTTGAAATTGTGAGTGTCAATATTTGGTGGATATATATATTTATAATTGTTTTATCTTCTTGGTTAAATGCTCCTTTTGTTATTATACAATGGCCTTCTTAATATCTTCTGAATAATTTTTGTTTAAATTTACTTTATCAGACATAAAAATTGTTTTTCCAGTTTTCTTTTTGTTTTTTAGTCTGTGGGTATCTGTGTAAGTAAGGGGTGCTTCTTAGAGAAACAGTTGTATATAGCTACATAATCCAGTCAGCTGCATTATTTGCTTTCTTGTGTCTGTATTATTTATTTTTATTGGGGTTTTGAGACTTATTATGGTCAACTCCATGTTGTTGGGACAAACATCCAACATGACACAGTTATATGGGAGGAAAGGATTTATTTTAGTTCCCAAATCCAGGGGAAGCTCTATCAGTGACAAAAGAAACTGCTGACTTTCCTAGATCCATGCAAAGAGAAACCCACCAAGATAGTTAGCAAGCAAGCAAAGCCAGAGTTCTAGCTCACTGTTCTCTACACACCTTTGGGCCAGAATCAGATCCGTCCCCAGTGACACGCCTCCCTGTTGCAAGAATCTGCCTACTAGGTGCTAAAGTTCCAAACTCAATTTTAATAAAACACCAAGTCAACAAAGCCATCCATACATTTATATTATCACATTCAAACTAACACAAATCACTTACATTTAATGTTATTATTGAGAGATATCTGCTCAATCCTATAGTTTTTTTTTTCATTGTTTTTCTCGTTGGCTCGATTATTGTTTATTGGTTACTTTCTTCCTTATTAATAACAGGGTTTACTGGTTCACTGTGGTTCACTGATGGATTCCTTCCTCTCATTTGTTCAGCCATTCCTCCCATGGGATAGTTTTCTTACTATGTTGTCATGATTGAGCCTATCTTTCTTCGTTCTCTGTTCGTTCTGGTCCTATATGTATCTTCTGCGGGTTGTCTTGGTGGTCATGAGATGCCTTAATTTGTGCCTGTCTTGGGTAGAGAGACTTTCCTCCCAGTCCTTGCAAACCAAGCCGGTGCTCACAGTTGCTGTAGCAGCAAGGGTCGCAGAAGCTTGTACTCAAGCAACTAGGTGACATAAGCTTTTTAAATAACTTTATTTTCTCTTTACTTCAACAAATGTACTTTTGTAGCTACTTCGTGTGCCAATTTATTTTTCTATTTTTTTTGTCAAATAGTATAATTATCTTTCTAATTTATATGCCCAACATTAGAAACACACATTAGAGTGCCATTTATTTAATGTTCAGGAACATGAATATCATGTCTTGTAACATTGGGCATATACACAAAAGTAGTAAACTTCATGTACACCATACTATTTGTGGAAGAGACAGACAAGGATGTATTGAGAAGTACAAATTGGATTTCAACTGTCTTGATATTTCCAATTCTAAAAGATAAACATTCACTAGATTTCAATTTCATAATTAAAATCTAGTATATCAAAACAAAGATCTATACTAAATGAGATGATACAATATTAAGTAAACTTTAAGAAATTACTCACAGAGGTAGTTAAAAATAATTTCAAAATTCAAGAAGCAAATATTTCATAGAGAGGCTAAAGTCTTTAGTGTTTTAAAGAATTACTTGAAATACTTTTGTATAGGTCTTATGAATTCAGAATAGTGTAAAATAAAGTTAAATTAGTGGAAATGAAGTGTGCTTTGATTGGTTATAACAGTAATCTATTTTTTTTCACTTAAATGCATTTAACTGCCTTCTGTTTTTCCTTTTGCCTTATAGGTACTGTGTTTGGTCTTGTAGACCTGAGTACTACAAGTTTTGTAAAGGAATATTATCTGGGAAAGTCATCAAAATTAGCACTGATGTTCTCGTACGATGTTTCCTCTCTCCTGGTTGCGCTATTCATAGCCTACTATGGAGCAAGAGGAAGCAGGCCAAAGTGGATTGCAATGTCCTCCCTTTTAATAGGCTTTGGATCACTTTTATTTGCTGTTCCATATGTGAATATTAAAAAAGTAAGACAGACTGAAGATATTAAAGGTAAGCTTTTAAGGATACTGTTATCCATTAAGTCAATAATGATTTCAAACACTGGCTTGAGCACTTTAAAGTAGGCCATGATATCTTGTCTGTATTTTCATTCTTCTGTGGAGATTTATATAGACAAGCTTAAACTAATTATTTGTAGCTATCTGTTGAACATATATGTCATAATCTTATATCCCTTATGTAAGAGATGGTATTAGGGAAAAATATTTGGGGTAATTTGTAAAGTTATCTTTTTATAAATTTTATATATGTTATGAAGCTCTTAAGAAGTCTGGTAATTTATTTTGTCTCCAACAAAAAGCTTTAATTATTACCTTTGTCCTCTCCTTAACACAGACACGAGCATGAACACAGGAGTTAAAATACAAGTATAAAATTACTTTGAAAAAGGTGAAATCTTCTCTAGTTATTCCTATTATTACAAAATACAAATGACTCAATGATCCTATCACTACAAAATTGAAATTACTGAATGATGTAGTATTTGATTCTAGACACATTATGGCTCCTTCATTTTGTACTTTTGTTTGCCACTTTGTCTAAAATAATTTCACTTGATAAAATTTGCTTGAAACTTCCTTGGACTATTTCTGACAATTTATTTTTAAATTTTTTTATTACTTGTCACAATCTCTTGATTTTCATATGTAAACTTTAAGAACTGTTCATGATTTTGTCTCCTTTTTCTTTCTTCAGTGCATTTTAACATTTTTTTAACTTAAAGTGAAAGAGAAAAAATATTTTCACCAAGTCACCTGCATAATTCATGTTATTTCATTTGATGAAAATTTTGCTACATTTCTGAACAGCCATCAGCACTCATAATATTGATTACTCCTTCCTGTTTGATGTTCCTATTTATCTATGACAGAATTACAGTACAGACAACTAAAATGGTATCATTATTTTATTTAAATGATTTTATTTATTTTAGAGAATGAGAAAGAAAGAGGAGAGGTACTAAGAGAGAGTATAGGCATGCCAGGGTCTCCTTCCATCCTTCCACTACAAATGAATTTCAAATTCATGCACCACTTTCTACTAGGCAATAAACTCAGGTTGGCAGTCTTTGCAAACAAGTGCCTTTAACTGCTGTATTAGTCAGGGTTCTCTAGAAGAAACAGAGTTGATAGAATGGATATATATTAAAAAAGGAATTTACTGGGATAGCTTACGGCAGTCCAATAGTAGCAATCTGTAGGCCCACAGGTAATGAACCAGTAGCTGTTCAGTTCACGTAGATGGATGTCTCAGCAGTCCCAATCCAGCTCAAAAGGCCTGATGAATCCCTGGGGAGTGGCTGCTCTTCAGTCCACGATGTGAGGCCGAGGAAACTGGGTTCCGATGCCCAGGAAGGATAGGAGAGCAGGATGTGAGTGCAAGTCACGAACCAGCACCAGCAGCCGGGGGAGGAAGGAAGAGTGTCTCCTTCCCCTTAAGTTCCCTTATATTAGTCTCCTTCTGAAAGGCCCACCCAGGATTACTGTGGATTAGCTCAAATTGACAAACTTAACCATCACAAGTCTTCTCCAAAATCCCAAAAGGAATTTGTCAATCCTTTCTGTAGGAAAGCTCAGGGATCCACCCAAGATTATTATGGATTAGTTCAAGTTGACAAACTTAACCATCACAAGTCCACCCCTTGTCAACTTGACATCAAATCATATCTTCTTACATCTTAGTATCCAAGTTGACAAACTTAACCATCACAACTGCTGAGCCATTTCCCCAGCCCAGTGGTACTATTTTCATTGAGAACTTTAATATATGAATATATTACAAGTTGGTCATATTGCCATAAGATTATACTCATGTGTTCCCTTTACCTGACTCTCTTCCCTCTAAGAACTCTCCTCAGTGGGGTTATTGGTGTTCACTGTGGGGTTGTGGTGGTTTGAATGTGAATATGTCTTCCCTATAGTTAGGTGTTTTATTAAACTTATAACTTGGGTTTCCAGCCACCTGAATGGAAGAGATGTTCCTGGGGCAGATCCTGGGATTCTGACCAAAGGTGTATTTGGAGGCAGATCTGATTCCAACCCAAAGGTGTGGAAAGAGCTATCTGAGCTCTGGGGGCCGTAATTGCTGCTGGCTCATGCTTGATGCTATTTGGTGTTTTGTTCTGTCTGCTTGGATCTATGAAAGGGGACCAGCTTCTTCTGCCATTGATGGAAATTTCATTGGATGTATAAACCTAAATAAGTCCCTTCCTCCCATAAAATGGTTCTTGTTTGGATGTTCATCCCAGCATTGTAGAACTAACTATAACAGAATTTTGTACCAGAGGGTTTGGGGTATTGTGTATGATTAATCTGACCATGTGGATTTGGTCTTTTGGAATGTTTGTGCTGAAAGAATGTGGAAGGAATTGGTATTCGTGACTACAGAAAACCTTCAGAGTAGTAAGCCAAATGTCATGAGTCATTATTGTGAGAATTTGAAAATGGTAAGTACAGAGAGAATCATGTTGGCTTATGAAGTTTTAAAGGGAAGGAGAGACTGCAGAGAACTTTATTACAAATAGGCTACTGGAATAAAGGCTTTCTGCGTTCTTCTGCCCAATCCCTAAGAAATTGAGCAAGGTTAAATTTAAAAGTAATAGACTGATGTGATTGATGGAAGATACAGAAATGAAATATATTCAATTTAAGGTTGGAAAAATTCAAGTAAGTTTAAATCTATTTGGGCCAACTGTTTATATTGAATCAATGGGAAACAATGCCTGTGATGATGTTCACTCAGGAAAGATTAAATGATAGAAATGCAAACTCTATTGAAAGGAAATGACTGAACAAAACAAACCTGCTCTTGAAGATTATGATTTTTTTTCCTTGATGGATTAGCAAAATGGCTGTGTCAATGCACAACTGCTGTACATAGGGTGGTTCTTTGAAGCGCCCATGGTTCTAGGACCCACTGCTGCAATGTGGCATGTGAACCAAGGTGATGCCCTGTATCGAAGGCCAGTGAGACCAATGTAAGATGACCATGGCTTGCTATGGAGACCAAATTGATACATATTCCTCAGGCAGAGAAGTCCCAAAAGACGAAAATCCATAGGGTCAGAGTCATCACACATTAACACCCCTCTCTTCTGTTACCAAATTTCTGAAATAGACATTTTGACAATCCTGGGATGAGCATCCATACCAGATACAGTTTACGGGAGGAAGATAATTGTTTCAAGCTTACAGATCCCTGGGGAAGTTCCATCAATGGTGGAAGAAGCTGCTTTCATACATCCAAGCAAAGAGAAACTAACAAAATGCCAGCAAAAATCCAAAGCAGCAAGACAAATGGCAGCAAGCAGGAACTCCAGAGCTTAAACCTCTCTGTGTACCTTTGGGCTAAAATTCAGATCTGCCCCCAAAAAACATCTTTGGGTTGGACCCCACTATCTGCTCTCAGTGACACCTCCTTCAGCCAAGTGTCTGGGGACCTAATTTACAAGCTTATAAAATACCTGAGTCTATGGGGGACATACATTCAATCAGCCACAGCTTGAAACTTGAGTCTTCAGTCACCTGGCTTGGGGAGGTGTCACTGGGGGCAGATCCTGGGATCCAGTTCTGGAGTCATCTTCCTTGCTGCTGGTTTATGCTTACTGGTTTTTTGTTTTCTTCTCTTTCCTTGGATCTGTGAGAGGGGGGCGGCTTCTTCCGCCATTGGTGGAATTTCCCCTGGATTTAGAAGCTGTCATAAATCCCTTACTACCATAAAGTGTGTCTATTTGGAAATTCATCCCAGCAACCTTGAACTGACTATGACTGAGGTCAAGGAAGCACCAGTCAGTCAGTTTCTGTGGAAGGGACAATTCCTCAAGATGCATCTTCTAACCCTGTAGCTCTTACATTCGTCATCCACAATGTTCCCTGGGCATCTGAGGGCACAATAGGCATATCTTTTTGCGTCAAGCTCTCGGAAGACTCTGATTTTCTGCTTTGATGGGTCCTCTCAGTGTCTACTGCCATTGTGCTGTAGGAAGTTCTTAGTTAACAGTGAGAGTCGCACTCACATTCAATACACCACTTCCTCTGGAATGTCTCCTGGGCCCTGACAGATGTGATCGATAGGACTCAACTTAATGCGGTGAAAAAGGAACCCTCATTCACTGCTGGTGGGATTACAAACTTGTTCAACCGCTATCGAAAGCAGTGTGGAGACTCCTGAACAGAATGGACATAGAACTCCCAATGGACCCAGCTATCCCTCTGCTAGGCATCTATCCACAAGATGTCACATTCCGACGCAGAAACATTTGTACAACTATATTTATAGCATCTCAATTCAGAAAATACTATCTCTACTAGACTTATTATATTAGGATTTGTTTCTGAATTCATGTCTAGCATAATTTGTATTATAAATGTTGGTTCACCTTTGTATAGTGCATAAATTTATAAATGGAATATCTTCTTATTGAGTTGTTCCCTTAATGAGCATAAAGTGGCCTTCTTTATCTCATTTGATTAATTGATGTTTAAAGCTTATTTTTTCAGATAATATAGCCAAGCCAACTTATTTTCTATTTCAATATGCTTGTGATATCTTTTTCCATTCTTTCCCCTAAGGTTGTTTCTATCTTTATGAATAAGGTGGTTATTTTGGATGGATCTAGTTTTCTTATCCAGCCTGTTAATATGTGTCTTTTGATTGGAGTATTGAGTCCATTAATGTTCATAGTTAGAGTTGAGAGATATGAGTTAATCGTCCTTATCAAGTTGAGGAGTTCTTGGAGTTGCTGTTTTCTTGATATTCATTTGCTTTTATGTCTCTTCTAGTTTGATTAATACTTGTTCTCCCTGTAGCCTCTTGAGTAAGAATAAACATTCTTGTATTCAGTGCACAGTATTTCATCCAATGTTCTCTGCAGGGCTGTCTTTGTTCTCATAAAGCTCATGAAGCTGTTGTTTACCATGAAAAGTTTTTTTTCCACCTTCTGTTATGGTGGGTTTGGCTATATTAATATCCGGAAAAATATCCCACATCACATGATAGTTTAAAATACTGAACACAGAAAACAAAGAGTACTAAAAGCTGTGTGAAAAAAAAGCTCCTCATTTATAAATACAAGCCAACCAGAATTATTTTTGAGATTTTAATAAAAACTAAAAATCCGAGGGCTTATTCTGTATATTTGGTGTGCTGATTGCCTCTTGTATGTGAATGGGTCTCTCTTTTTTAAGATTCAGATATTTTTAATGAATTTTACTTAAAAAAATTCTTTATGCCCTTGGTATAAAGTTCTTTCCCTTCTTGTGCATTGCCAATGATTAAAATGTTTTGCCTTTTTAAGGTGTTTTACATTTCCCTCATGTTCAGTTCACATGCTTTTTTGTTTTTTGTACTTGTAATTTATTTTGGACTCCCAGTCTATTTCTTCTGTCTTATCTTCAAACCATGATAGTCAGTCTTCCATATGATCTATTCTCTTGGGCTTTCTTAGGTGCAGCTTATAATAAGTTGTTTCATTTTTTTATTTTCCCTATTAAGTTTTTCTGTATTTTCTCCATCTCTTTATCAATTTTGATTATAATTGCTTGATTTGACATTCTATTCTCTCTTTTCATTCATTCCTGTATAAGAGCAGGTCCTTATTGAGTTTAATCAACTATGTACTCAGTTAATATTTGTTGAGTCTTGTCGATTTCTTTCAACAGAATTGAATATTTTTGATGATACCCTTTCTTTTAATTCAGCGATCTGCTGAGTTCTGTTGATTTGTTGTTGTTGTTGTTGTTGTTGTTGTTGTTTCTCTTCCATTTAATCCAGGCATTTGTCCATAACCTCATTAAGTTTGTTTAATAGGCTTATAATAATTTCATTTTGGAATTCTATGTCTGAAGTTTCATGTAAACTTTCAAAGATGCTTCCACTATGGGAGTATGCATTCGTGGAGATATCCTACATTTATTTCTTGCATTATTTGTTTTGAATTTGTGTTTGCCTCATTCAATATAACCTGTTTTTAGTGGCCATGTCAGCCTTGATGAAGATGGGTGAGAGATGGTCATTTATATCCATAGTTTTAGGTTCAGTTAGATGGCTAAAAGGAGTTAGCTGGAAAGATTGGCCTAATTAGAGTATAGATGCTTAAAATTCCAATGAGAGAAAGTGTGTGTTGTCTTGGATATAGAGAGCTATGCATAGGAGGTGAGATTACACTAAAAGTTAAAGGAACTAAGAAGTTAAGTTATAAAAAAAATAATATTACAAACTGACTGATGTAGTCAGCTTTAGCGACCCAAAATCAGTCTCTGTGTCAGTATCTTTAAACTTGCTTGAATTTTTCCAACTTTCATTTGTACATCTTGCAGTTTTGTATCTTCCACCAAGCACAACAGTCAATTTTAAATTCAATCTTTATCAAATTCCTAGGGCTTAGGCAGTAGAACACAGCAAGCCTTTATGCAAGCAGCTCAGTTCCAACAAGGTTCTCTGTTGTCATTATGTCTCCTTTAAAATTTCATAAACCCATCCAATTCTCTTTGCATTTTCAAACTCTCACCAGAAGAGCCCATAATACTTGGCTTACCACTCTCTAAGGCTTCTGAATTTGCAGGCACCAAGTGAATACACATTCATCCAGCATACAAATTTCAAAAGACCAAAATCCACCTTTTCAGATTTACCTCAATGATGTCCCCAGTCCTGGTACCAAATTCTGTTGCAGTTAACTCCATGTTGTTGGGACAAACTTTCAAACAAGAAGGAAGGGTTTTATTTCTGGCTTACAAATCCAGGGGGAGTTTCATAAATAGCGGCATAACTTGCTTTTATTTCCATATATCCAAATAAAGAGAAACAACTGCAGCAAGCAAAACACCAACTGTAGCAGATATCATGAACAACATCAGAGCTTCAAACTGTTCTCTATACCTTTGAGCAGGAATTAGATCTCCCCATAGTGACACACCCCTATAGCAGGCTGCTGGAGGAGACTTAAGCAGTAAGCTTAAATTTCTGAGAATATGGGGTGACATACATTCCCTTTCAAACCACGACACCGATACTAATATCACCACATTAATGTCTGTATAAAATGAGCCATCAACATTCAATTCATAATTACAAAGGCATCTACTGTGGAGTCCCATATTATTCCATAAAAATTTAAACAGATGAAATAAAATTTTCATTTATATAATATATAATATATATATAATAATAAGCTTCACTTACTAGGTTTTCCCCATTAGTACTTTATATAAACATTTGCTTAATCTCAAAATGACCAAAATAAAAATATTCTAATAACCACTGCTCTGACCTACCAATCTAATAACAAACATAATTATACATTTACTTAGTGCATTTCTAGAACCAGATGAATAAGAAAAATTGAGAATATCTTGTTATCCAAAAGATTAAAAAACATATATTGTGTGTTAAAATGGAAATGACCACCAAAAGAGACCACTCTGAAAAGAAAGGTTTTAATAGGAGGAAAAGCGAGCTGCTGGGCTATTTTCACCAAAGGTGGTGAAAAAGCATGTGGCAAGTTCAGATCAGGGCTTTTAAGGGGAAAATGTTCAGGTTGGGTGGAGAACTCAGGTGGTCAAATGAGGTTGGGTGAAGGGCTCAGGTGGTCACACGCTCTCAGGATCAGGAATGATCAGGAAGGATAGTCCCTGGGGCCAGACTGAGATACAGCAGGTGTGGCTCTTGTTTAGGAGGGAGTCTTTATCTGTGACTCTTGTTGATACTTCTCTTGAGGCTGGTTGGGGAAGAGGATCAAGGTGAAGCCTGAATTCTGACCTAACACTGTGTAGGTAACCATATACAAAGTAACTCTACCAGAAAGAAATGTTGGTGATGTAATACCTTGTTTTCAAGACCCTATGTATACTAGTTACTTTTCTCATTGATGTGAAAGAATATTCTGGCATATAGAACTTAATAGCAGGAAGGGTTTATTTTAGTTTATTATTTCAGGTGGTTCATGCCATGGTTTCTGGGCTCCTCTGAGTCTGGGCCTATAGTCAGGCAGAACAACGACAGGTTTTTGAGAAGGCAATTCACCTCATGTTGAACAAAAAGCAGTGTGAGGGCAAAATGGATCCAGGACAAGACATGCCTTTCAGAGACATGACCCAAGTGAATAACTAGGCCCTACTATTTATAGTTTAGAGTAACATCAACAGAGATCAAGCATTTTATATATTGAGTTATCTATGAAGATGCTTCACATCTAAACTCTAGTACTATGTTTTAAAAATTAGTGAGTATAAACTAAGAAATTGTTTAATCAGTAGTTTTTATATAGAGATCACTAAAGAAAGGGACACAGGGGCTATAGAAATGGCTCAGTGGTTAAAAAGTGCTTGTTTGTAAAGCCTGATAAACCAGGTTTCACTACACAGTACTTACACAAAGTCAAATGCACAAAGTGAGGCACTTGTCTTCAAAATGCAAGCTTTGTCTGCTTTTCCTGGACAAGTGAGGTGGCATTTCCTTGTTCCCTGTCTTTGGGCCTTTGTCCTTGACTGTGCATTTAGAAAGAACTTCCTTGCTCCTATTTCTCCCTTAGAGTTCTTTCTTCAGATTGGGTATTGAGGCAATTTAGCGTGGCTAGGGCCCCTTAAGTAAAAACAAAATCAAGCAATGTCCTTGAGCCTGACTTACCATCTGCACCTGGCTAGAGTCAGAGGAGGATCTGGTTTTTCCATATCTCTTGCCTAAAGCAGTTCCCTAGACTTCATTTTCCATAAGCAATCTTAGGCCCTCCATAAGAAGGAGTTCCCTTTTCTTAGAATAAACATTCCAAGAAAGATTAAACTTGAACCTGGCACTGTGTTCAGTACCATCAGTCCCCAAAACTTGCCATCATAGCTGGATATCTCAGCCCCTTTCAGAACCTCTAAATGACCCAAATTGGTGTCTCGTGGGTGTGCTTTATCCCATCCTGCCTTCTCATGGGCAGGAGACATTCATTCTCTCTCTTCTTTCCTTCTTTTAAACTAATCAACTGTAATGATGGCAATAGCTTATGTACAGAAGGAGATAGTTGATAAAGAATACTGCAATTTAATTACTGCAATTACTGCAAATTACTGCAATTGTAATTTCGGTTTTGAATGCAATTCACAAAAATATAATTCTTGTCTTTGCAGAGATGTGCCAAGAAACGAAGAATGAAGGTTGCCCAAAAAACAAACAATTGTTCGCATCAAAATTTATACATTACTTCATCCTTGGACAGGTTTTACAGGGAATAGCCGGAATGCCAAATTATGTCCTTGGAATGTCGTTTATGTATGACAGTGTTCACATACACTCATCTGGCATCTATTTAGGCAAGTATGGTTAACCCATTTTGAATTTTCATTGGGTTTCTATATTTCAATGTGCATGTTTTAAGTCACTAAAGTTGCTAATGATCCTATGACAATAACTTGTGTGTCTAGCATCAAAAATCACATTACACTGACTTCCTCATTCTGGACCTGCATGCAATTTGCAGTTCTACATAAATCCACTGAATGCCACTTGTAAAATATAAAACAATAGAAAAATGCATGGTGCTAAGTTGGGAAAAAAAACATTCTATCTGTCTCTGTCTTTGACTCTCTCTCTTTATATGTGTGTGAGAGAGACAGATGAGAGGAAGAGGGGGGAGAGAGATTATAAACTATTTGAGTAAACACAGTGTAATCTCTTCTACTTACAATGTCTTACATCAACGATGTTAGTAAGTAAACCTCAGTAATTTATGCTTTTGTATTGAAATAGATTCTGTTCCTGGTCATCATATCACTTTCAGAGAAAATGTTAATTTTTTTAATGCTTAGTAGGAAGATGACTTAATGGTTATTAGGATGAAGTTCCTGTTGTCCCAGTGATTGGGGAGTTGAGGCAGAAAGAGCTTGAGTTCATGAACAACCTGAGATACCTTGCAAGTATTTGGACAATTGAGGCTCTTTTTTTATATTTGTTGTTATTTTTTTAAGGAAGAAAAAATAAAGCAAAATAAAAATAAGTAATTCTTAAAATCTTTGTCTCTGCCTCTCTGTCTCTCTCTCTCTCACACACATATGTATACAAATATCAGTTACTTTTTTGTTTCTCTGGGGAACTATGTCTAATGCCAAATGGGATGCAAAGCTTTCAGAAGCAACCTATGTAATTCAGTTGGTTTGTATTGTCTTAAGACAAAGCTGGCTTCTGAGCAGTTTTACATTCAGTGTTTATTTGGTAGGTCTTCGGGAAGCCACTCAACTCTTTGGATACGGCTTCGGATATATAATAGGAGCCCCACAGATGAAAAGCCAAAAGAGTCATGAGGGTATGGAGATGTAAGTCATGTGATGTCCTATTACTTTTACCTTACATTGGATAAAATTTTTGTCGAATAGATATTATATGTAGCTTATAAATTTATATTTAATTTAAAGTTATTTTTATAAAAATATGTAAGTATGAATTGCATGCACATATATATGTGTGTGAGTGAATTTAAAGAATGTATTGGTGTTTTCACTCTTCAAATTATAACTAATACCATGACTTATTATGACAATCTCTGCAATTTTTCATGTGAGTTCTTTCTTGTGTAATAAAACATGCAACTTTTTCATTTAAAAATATTTTTGTCAGTAAGAGAGAGAGAGAGAAAGAGGCAGACAGAAACAGAGTGAGTATAGGCACACCAGGGCTTCCTGCCACTGCAAACACCAGATATATGGGCCACTTTGTGCATCTGACTTTACATGGCAAGTTGGGGAATCAAACTCCGGTTGTTAGGTTTTTCAGGCAAGTGCCTTAGCTGTTGAGCCATCTCTCCAGCCTGAGCCCTTAACTTTTTAACCATTTGAGTAGTATAATCAGTTTCCCAGACCCAGTACTTGGATGTTGTATAATAATAATAAAAAAACTCCATCCAAAAGGTGAGTTGGGCTGGGCGTCTTGGCCTTTGGCAGAGGTAGGAGGATAACTATGAGTTTTTAGGACACCCTGAGACAGCACTGTGATTTCCAGGTCAGCCTGGGCTACAGTGAGACCCTACCTCAAAAAAAAAAAAAACAAATAAGCAACAACAACAACAAAAAACACATAAGTAGGTAAGTAGGATTGCATTGCTCACATTTTCATTTCCCCAAACTCAATTAACAAAGCATGGAGAGAGACACTCCGAGAACAAATGAAGCCCAGGTCTCAGACTTAAACTTAGTATGAGGCCTGCCTCTATGAAACACAGCATTCACAGAGTGAACCTTTGCAACAATGTCATTCAGATGACCGAGGGACAAACTCCACTATCCTTCCTTTAACCTTGGGCAGCAGAGGATGTAAGCAAGCAGCTTATCAAAGAAGGGACAAATCAGGAAAGCTAGTATAGGACTCTGAGCTAGAGCTCAGTGCTGAACCTTCTACAGTGAAATCTAGCACCAAGAAAGCACCAAAGGTCTCTCTAAAGGCAAACTAGGGCTCACAGTTGGGGTCCTACCATGTGGCCCATTGGCCATATGTATCACAGAATTTCAATGATCGTGCAAAAAATCATAGTTAAACATGAGATTTTCTTCGCAATTTGTTTTTGAAACTCAATTGCACAGTTCTCTAGTGTGAGCTTTGTAGATGACAACATTGTGTCTTACATACTTGCTGGAAATACCACAGTATTAGGCATATACTTCTGCTCTGATGCAAGGAACTCATGTTTCAGCATGCATCCTTGTTATCCTTTGAGTGGACCCCAGGAATGCCCCTCTCCTTGACTGTGAAGGTCTTTCCTGCTGTGAGGCTTGGTGGTGGAGAAACTGCTTCCACCCAAGCCTTGGCAATGTAAAGACTGCACTTGTTGAACCTGGACCAGGGCAATGGCTCAGTTAATGAATTGCTTGTTACACAAGAATTCAGAACTGAATTTGTATTGCCAGCAAACCCATGGAGAAACCAGATGTGGTGGTCCACACTCCTAATCCTGCAGCTGGGAAGCAGTGACAGGTGGATCCCTGGGCTTGGCAGCTGGGAGACAGTGACAGGACTTGCAAGCAAGCACCATCGCTCCAGCCTGGGTTTGATTCCGAGTAATCACATAAAGCCAGATGCACAAAGTGGCACTTGCTTCTGGAGTTCATTTTCAGTGGCAGGAGGCTGTGGTGTGCCCATACTCATTCTGTCTCTCTCTCTCTCTTTTTCTCTCTCCCTCCTTGCAAATAAATAAATCAACAGACAGATATTTAAATATTAATAAGGACTTCAGTCTTAAACTACATCTTAAGTCACATGTACTTAATATGTATCTATGTAATATTTCATCCAAAATGTAGTAGGAAGTACATTCTTCAGAGGGGGGATTAATTTCTAGAATATATACACAGCTTAAAATCTCAAGAAACCCAGCCTAGAGTCTGAAGGCAGGTCCTCTGATCATGCTGATCTCTGTGCTATCATTGCTTCTCATGCTCACAACACACTTGAGAGTCACTCTTCCCCTGATGATATACGATGTTGAGGACTTAGGGTGTGTGATGGAATTTGCCCAGCCTAGAGAGTATACAATAAGGAAGCAGCTTCTGTGATAGCTCCGGTCCACAACAGACATTTGTTGGCTATAGATTCAGCAACAGCATAAACCAAATGAAAGTCAGCAGTCCAGAATTTCAACGAATCTGCTCCCTCTTCATGTGTATAACCACCAGTTTCCTATTTGAAAGGACCCAGAAATGAGCTCCTCAACACACCATCATCTTTTTCCTTTATGTAATTTTTAATACATTTATCAGAGTTTTCATACACTGCACTTGTTGCAGTCAGTTTCTCCTTGCTGTGCCGAAAAGAACCAGACCAAAAGCAGTTTGCAGAAGGAATGGGTTTATTTTAGCTTACAGACCTGAGGGAAATATGATGGCAGGGAAAATGATGGCATGCGCAGAAGATGGACATTTTCACCTCCTGGCCAACATCATCAGGTGGACAACAGCAACAGGAGACTGTGCCCAACACTGGCGAGGGCAAGCCGGCTCCCAACAACTCATTTCCTACAAGGTTCCAACTCCAAAATTTCAACCATTCAGAACACATAAGTTTATGGGGGACACTTGACACAAACCACCACAACATTCTAGAATTTTTATGTTGTGTTATTCCTCTTTACTCATTTATTTAATTGTTTATTCTTAATTTTTGGGGCAATATTTTTATTTTTCTGTTATTTACTTTTCTCTTTTACTTCATGTATTTCTTGCCCTTCCCACTCCCCTTACCACCTCTACATTTACTTGTATTTTGACTTTATTAGCGTTGAAAAAAATACTTTTGTTTTTAGTTTTTATTTTGCTTCTTACACACACACACACACATATATATATTACTAATATTACTATTTACTACACTATTGATGAACCTTTTTGTTTTTTTTAAATATTTTATTTATTCATTTTTCAAGCAGACAGATACAGAGAGGGAGAGATAGAGATAGAGATAGATAGACAGAGAGAGAGAGAGAAAGCACCAGGGCCACCACCTTGTGGGTCTGGCTTCTGTGGGTACTGGGGAATTGAACCGGGGCCTTAGGCACTAGAGGCATGTGCCTTAACCGCTGAGCCATCTCTCCAGCCCATTTTTAAAAATATTTTATTATTTTTGTTTTTATTTTATAATTATTTGCTCTTTTATTTTCCTCTGTAACATTCTTTATCACTTTCCTATTTTTCTCCATTTGTCTATGTACCTCACTGTTCCTCTTTTTCTAGACTTTCCCTGTCTCTTTCTTTTACCTCATTCATTTACTATTTCTACACTTACCCTTAGAAGTTTTTAGCTGCATATAGTATGTTCAAGAGCGGTTTTGCCATTTTCAAATCTGTTGTCATTGATGAGTTACTAGTAGGATGTATTTGATTTTAAGTGCATTTCTAGATCTTATATGGTTTGGTGTTGCTGCTACAGCATTGTGTTTCCACCTTGCTGAGTGTTACTGGGGATTGAGCATTTAAGAGTAGGCTGCTCAAAAAAAATTCCACCCCAAATACAGAAGAGGTATCTAAGTCAACAGGTGTGAACACCATAATACAGAAACGGCAAACATTAAAAAAAATTAAAAAAAAAGAAACATGACCTCCAAAAGATCACAACTACTCAACTCAAAGCTTCTGAAATAGATAAAAATACCAGAAGAATATTCCAAATTTTTTTTTCTGGTAAAAATTATCAGTGACCTGCAAGAGGATACAAACAAGCACATCAATTTAGCCAGAGACCTGGAAAGAAAAAAGTAAGCAACATAACAGGGAAAAAGTAAGCAAAAAATAACAGAATGGATAAGAAAAGCAAAAACGAAGAAAAATTAAACAACAAAGAAACCAAGCTAGTTAAAACAAAAACAAATGTGTTCCGGATCAAATGGCACAGGTACAGGATCATCAGAATTAAGAGGGCTAAAAAAAATTAATAGATCGCAAAAGTCACTTTTTAATCAGGAAAAACTTTAGTTAGTAGTACCAAAGACTCTAGAGAGTGTAGAGAGCCCAGCAGGGACAGCCCCAGCTGGCTGGTTTACAGCCCCCAGAGTCCTGCAAGCCACAGGGGAGCTGGGAGCCTGAACCCTGCGGGAGTGACAGAGACCCCTGCAGCCAAGCAGCAGCAGAGCAGCAGGAGAGCTGGCCACGTGAGAACCAGACCACACACAGACCTGCCAGGGAAACTGCCAGCACCGCATCCACACCGCAGCTGCCAGTGCACCTGCAGAGTGCACCTGCATGCACCGCAGGACAGGAGGAAAAGCCAGCGGAGGACAGCTTCTTCCCAGAGGTCAAAACACTTACAAAGTCTGGGGAGGGGTCCTGAGGGGGGGGCACAGAATGGAGAATAAGAGGGAGAGGGGAGGATGGGAGGGGCCAGAAACTGGGCCAAGGAGAGCCTAGAGGCTAGAAGCGCTTCCCCTTGTGGCGGACCTGCTTGCTGCAGACAGGTGAACAATCAGTGGGCTTGCTCTCTCTCTCTCTTTTAAATATATTTTAAGTGGTTTATTTTTTTTTTCTTATATCAGGCTCACACCTGTTTTTCTTTCCTTCTTTCTTTTTTAAAAAACAATCTCAAGTCCTTTATTTTTCTCCTATATCAGGCTTGCACCTGATTTTTTTTTTATAACAAATAAAGGAATTTGAGAACACTGATTACATGACCAATACTGTAGTTGAGTCGCAGACCCCTGGCCCCCTGCGGGTAGCCCAAGTCTCACCAGCCAGCAGGAGAAAGGGCTTCATCTGGGAGAGGTGAGGCATATGGTCAGACAGACACATGTGACCCGAGACATGTCTGGCAAATCTCATCTCACTCCAGCACACAAGACCCTTTTATAACCCATAGTGCCCTTTGTCCCCCTCCCCCATCATCTCTCCATGGAATCCCTTCTTCTATTTTGGTGTCATCGTATGTTTTACCCTCATATTATAGAGATCTTGTATAGTTAGCAACAACCTCTGTTACATCAAGAATGCAACAGCCATTTGGTGTCTGGAAGATAGTATTCCAATGCAGCCCTTCTATGCCTTTGCCTCTTATATTCTTTCTGTCACCTCTTCCACAATGGTCTCTGAGCCTTGAGGAGGACTGAGGGGATGATAGAGATGTCTTATGTAGTGCTGAACACTACCCTGTCACTTCTCCACTCTCTGATGAGTTTTGAATCCCTACAGCAGTCACTCTTATCTGAAAACAGAAGCTTCTCTAACCAAAAGCAAGAGCAGCTAAAGTATGGAGATTCACCCTCCCAATGCCAAATTCCAAGACATTATCCATCTTTTTATTGTGTAGTTTTGGTATGAATGAGTTATGTATTGGTACCACCGTTTCCCTCCTTTCTGCACCCATTTTGGGTAGAGCCCTCCTCAGTGGGATTGCTGGTGTGTGCCATAGTGTTGTGTGCTGTGTGTTGTGTGATTAGCCATCAGTCACTGGGTAGGGCAATGCCTCTTGATGTTCCCCCACCAGTGGCTCTTACAATCTTTCTGGCCCCTCTTCTACATAATTCCCTGAGCGGTGGTGGGTGAGTTTTAAGTCTAGTTTAGTGTTGAGCTCTTAGAAACTTCTAGATTTCAGCTTTGAGATATTTTGTGTCTCCTCGGTGTCTGCCTTCGTCACCCTGGCTCAGGTCTTGCTGATCTCTTCGCTTCCTCTGTGGTTTCACCAGGGCATAACTGATAGAGATGGTTCTTTTCCTGCCAGGGAGTCAGCTATTATCTATTTCTGGTCTTGGTAGAATTAGGTTGTCCACAGTTCTTGCTGCCTTCTGAAGTATAAAAACTGATTCTCGGATAGAGAGGGAAAAGATGGCTGACTAGTAAACACGCCGCACACTTCTCGGGGATTAAGGGCCAGGGGATACAGCAGGAATCCAGAGCGTGGACACAAGCTGCGATTGCCCGCTGAATCCAGACACCTCAGAGCACAGGATCCGTAGGACTGGAGGCCACCAGCGTTGACCAGCTCGCAAAAGGCAGTGAGTCCTCCAGGCAG
>PVHP010023198.1:0-27588 GCA_004024765.1 Zapus hudsonius
TGGACTGAACAGCTACTGGTTCCTTCAGCTGTGGGCCTACAGACTGCTATTGTTGGACTGTCGTAAGCTACCCCAATAAATTCCCTTTCATTATATTCCATCCTATCAGCTCTGTTTCCTCTAGAGAACCCTGACTAATTAATACAAGTGTCCACCGAAGGAGCACATACTTTGTTCACAAGGTGATGGTCTGTGGATACGGAGCAGTGGACAAGAGTTCACGCTCCATGAATGTCTTCCAGCGGCTTTCCCATTAAAGAGAATCATCTCAGCTGCACTTGGTCCTGAAGAAATTGAAATGCTGGCAAGTCGTGGCCCACAAGCCTACGGGTCATGGCGACCTTCCTTGGAACAGCAGCCTCGACGCAAGCAGCCCACCCACAGGAGCTTCAGAGCGCAGTGGGCAGGACGCAGTCAGGACATGGGGAGTTAGGCCTTCACATTTCGGAGCAAGTACCTGACTTTCCAACTGATGGTCACAGTCACCTAAAAGCAGGCAACATGTCATCACCCCCACTTTCCAAATGAGGACACAGGACCCAGAGGCCTGAGACCACACCCCAAAAGGACAAGGAACCCTGCCCCTCCACAAGACCCTCACTAGGGTTCTGAGAAGGCTTGGCCCTTCCTTCAGCACCTCCAGGTCACACACCCATCACACATCAGTCCCACAAGTGTCGTTCCCTAGGGACAACCTAGGATCCACAGACAGAAACAGCCTCTTTATTTCCATCTCTATTAAACATGAACCTGAACTTCATGTGCACCTACCAGTTCCCCGGGGCCCCAGGACAGCTTATTCTAACTTGGTCGCTAAGCCTGACCATTATTTCAAGGGGGCATGGAAGCATCCCATGCGAGTGAACTGCCGGCACTTCTGCAAAAGAATATTAATTCCAGCTCCGACCTGCAAGTATGGCATGGATCTCCTTGCGCAAGAAACCCTTCCAGCAGCAAAGGTGGAACCTTCCAGACTGCAGGCCCAGCTACCAAATCACAGTTGACAGAGGAGTCAGGGGCTGCAGGAAAGACCTGGAATTTTTTTCAATTGTTAGACCAAACCTATCGTGGTGGGGGAGATGCAATAATAGTTTTATATGGAACTGTTTACACATCTAATAAGAAATTCTTTCCCATGCAGGACTGCCCAGTTTGGCTCAGGGAGCAATGCAGTGCCAGATGGAGCCACTCTGGAGAGGAAACCTTTCTGTCCCCATAGCAACCTCATCCCTGCCTCCGAAATGCTTAAAAAGACGACAATCCTCCAGAAACTGACTTTATTCCATACCTGTCACTGGGAACTTTTTGTTATGAAGACAGAAAGGCAAGATTTTTGTTAAATATATATTATATATATTCATATATATACATATATATGGGGAAAAGGCTGGAGAGATGGCTCAGCAGTTAAGGCACTTGCCTGCAAAGCCTAAGGACCTGGGTCTGATTCCTCAGTGCCCATGTAAAGCCAGATTCACAAGGTGGCCCATTAGTCTGGAGTTTGTTTACAGTGACTAGAGGCCTTGGTTCATCCATTCTCTCTACTCTCTCTTTTTCTCTCTTCTCTCTCAATAAATAAAATATTTTTTAAAACCATCTATCTTGGGCTGGAGAGATGGCTTAGCGGTTGAGGCATTTGCCTCCAGTGCCTAAGGCCCCAGGTTCAGTTCGCCAGGACCCACGTGGGCCAGACCCACAGGGTAGTGACTCTGGTGTTCTCTCTCTCTCTCTCTCTCTCTCTCTCTCTCTCTCTCTCTCTCTCTCTCTCTGCTTGAAAAATGAGTGAATAAAATTTTTAGGAAAAATCTATCTTTACTTTTTATTTATTATTTATTTTCAAGCAGAGAGAGAGAGACTGACAGAGAGAGAGAGAGGAATGGGAATGCCAGGACTCGCCTCCAGCCACTGCAGACAAACTCCAGACACAAGCACCACTTTGTGCATCTGGCTTTCCGTGGGTGCTGGGGAATCAAACCCAGGTCCTTAGGCTTTGCAGAGAAGGGCTTTGACTGCTGAGCCATCTCTCCAGCCCCTTAAGTAAAATATTTTTTAAATATGGAAAAGATAGAAAGTTTAGAGCGTCCTTAACACAACACTCCAAGATACCTATTTTTAATATGTTCATGTGCATGTCCTTTCTGTTTGGGGTGTAGGTGTGTGTGTGTGTGTGTGTGTGTGTGTGTGTGTGTGTGTGTGTGTGCATGTGCCTGCATGTGCCTGCATGCATGTTTCAAAATGGAAATTCCTAGCAGAGATAAAGCCCACCACTAACCCTGAGCTCGTGCCTTCCCTTTTCCAAGGACTGCCCACCCAGGTGTCCTCTGAGGGGGACAAAAGAAACCAGCTTGGGAGCCACCACAGTCATACCGTGGAGGATCCATAGGGAACCCCGCAGAGAATGACGGGAGGAACGAGGGACCCACAGCCACAGACATTCAACCTACACAGGATAAGCCACTGAGACAGAAACCAAAGATCTTCGACACAAAGACCCCCTAAGCTCACAATCTTAAAGCAGCCTTAATACTCATCCACCACGACTCAGGGAACTGAGCGGAAGAGGGGCGGAAAGATTGTGAGAGCCGTGGTGGGGGAGACGATCCAGAGGCATGGCACCCTACAGCAACAACACACGAGCCAGGAGGTCCGGGCTGAGTACTAGGCTATCCAGGGTCCCCTGCCACAAGGACTGATGCAGATGGTACACGGAGGAGGATATCCAGCTGATTGGGGGTGGGGAGAGGGGGCACTGGGGAATTGGGGATAACAGCTCATTGTTGGCCCACTGAATAATGCAACACAGTATGGACAATAAATATATATTTAAGATAAAAGAAAAAGAAGAAACCAGCTTGTCTGTTTTCTCAGAGGCAAGCGTGACTTGGAGTGAGATAACCCACTCCAAACAGGCTGAAAACCGGCAAGAGAAATAAATTGCTACTATTTGGAATTCGTCTTTTCCAGGCCCCCCTTGTTTTTCATTAGACAGTTGATTTTCACAACCCTGGAAGATTTTAAATCCAAAGCAACAAAAACTAAACTCAAGACCTGTAATACCAGAGTAAAAAAGCTCAGTCAGAGGTTCGGAAGGTGAGTCAGGCTTCCAGACAACTGTCAAATACGGAGTCCACTGTGAAAGGAGAGAGAGAAGATTCACAGGCTTTAATTTTCTCTACTGTGAACTTTTCCTGGTCCCCAAAACAGAGGAAAATTGCTTTGCAGAACCAAGATTTTAATAGAGATGTCTATGTCTAAAGCATTTACATATCATGAATGATTTCAAGAATTTTTTTTTATTTTTTTGGCATTTCAAGGTAGGGTCTCCCTGTAGCCAAGGCTGACCTGGAATTCACTCTGTAGCTCAGGGTGGCCTCGAACTCATGGCAATCCTCCTACCTCTGCCTCCTGAGTGCTGGGATTAAAGGTGTGCACCATGAAGCCTGGTAAGAATAAGAATTTAATGTAGGGACTAGGAATGTAGCTCAGTGAAAGAGTGTGGTTTAACATATATATGGTACTAAACTTAATTCCAACACTGAAAAGAAAAGAAAAGCGAAAAAGCAGCAGTCCAGGCAGAGGCGGGAGGGGAGCATTCAAGGACACTGAAGAGCCAGCCTTCCCAAGCTGACTCCTTGCAGGGAGGCCTGGCCTGACCCAGAACGGCTCACACGAGACGGCCCGGCCATCCTGGCACCACCTAGGAGGAGCCTAGTGCTCTGCCCTAGACTCCGGAGCCTCTCCCAGCCCTGGGAGTCCTGAGGGCCTTCCTGGCCATCCTACCTGTTCATGGGCAAGAGGGGAGACAAGAGGTGACGTGTAATGACGTCCCTACTCAGGAACCTACTCTCCAGGGGGAGAGGAGCACCAGCTGTAACAGGAGGCCGCAGACAGGGGAAAAGCAAGCCCTCCAAACGGAGGGCACCTGACCAAGGCCCAGGGAAGCAGGGAGCAGACATGCAGCATGCAGGCTCCTGTGGGTGAGGAATTTCAAAGGGAGGCAGCCAGATCTGAGGCCCCAGGGGCCCAGGATGGGGTCCACACTCACTGCTGTTGTGATCCAAGAGACTACAGAGATGCAGAGAAAGGGAAGTGACCACCGGGAGAGGAATGCAGGAAGAGCCACCCAGCATGAGCAAGGTGCCCACAAGAGACTGGACTGGGAGGAGAAAGGGCTGTCGAGGAAGGCCTGGTGTGAGGCCTGCGTCATGGGCAGATGGAAACGCTGACTCTGAGTCAGACCGAGAGAGTAAAAGACAATAGGAAGAAGATGGAGGAGAGCAGAACGCCCAGGGGACTCAAGCTGACAGTGGGGAGCCGGGGAGTGGTCAAGAAGGCCCTTCAGATGGCTTAGGGTGGGGCAGGAGGACTTTTTTCTTTGTTTTGTGGGGCCAGGGGTCAAGCCCAGGGCCCAGCCCAAGCTCACCTTGATACACCCTGGCTGCGATGCCCAGCAGTCAGCTCCTGGTAAGACATCAGCGTATGAAAATGGGGACAAGACCCATCATGTACCTACACAATCAATTTCAATAACTGCAAAAGAATTCTGCCTTTGTTTGTTTATGTGCAAGCAGAGAGAGATAGAAGAGAGACCAACAGACTCCAGATACATGTGCTGCTCTGTGCATCTGGCTTTACGTGGCTACTGGGGAATCGAACCCAGGCCGTAGGCTTTGCAGGCAAGTACCTTAACCACTGAGCCATATCTCCTGCCCTCTGCCTCTGTTTAGAAACATCTCCAGGGACAAATCAGGTAGAGACCCTGTTTCCTCCTGAGAAAAACTGTACTTCACTGGCAGATTTCATCTGGCATCCATGCCATAGAGGTAGGAGAGCCAGCACCCAAAAACAGCTTGCCTAAAGAATGGTATCCTGGGGCTGGAGAGATGGCTCAGCGGTTAAGGCACTTGCCTCCAGTGCCTAAGGCCCCAGGTTCAATTCCCCAGGACCCACATAAGCCAGACCCTCAAGGTGGTGGCCCTGGTACGTTCTCTTTCTCTCTCTCTCTCTCTCTCTCTCTCTCTCTCTCTCTCTCTCTCTCTGTATCTCTCTGCTTGAAAATGAATAAATAAAATATTTAAAAAAATAATAAAAAAAAAGAATGGTATCCTGGGCTAGAAAGATGGTTCAGTGCTTAAAGGAGCTTGCTTGCAAAGCCTGATGGCCCAGTTAGATTCCCCAGTGTGATGGTCAAGTTTTGATGTCAACATGACATTTTTAGTAATCTTGGGTCAGTCTCGGAGGATGTTTACAGGAAGGCAGCCTCTCAGTGGGGGGGCAGGATGTAAGGAAGCTCAGGGGAGCTAGAAATGAACATCCCTTCCTGGGAGGGCCATGCAGGAAGGAAATTCTAGAGACTCAGGAAGCCAGCAAGTCTGGAACAGGGCTGCAAAACCCCACCCTAAGGCTGTATAACAGGGGAGAAAATCTCTCTTGGCCCCTGCCTGTTTGCTCTTCTATGTGTGTGTGTGTGTGTGTGTGTGTGTGTGTGTGTGTGTGTGTGGTGCTGGTGATGGGTTTCTCTTTCTGCTTGGACCTGTGAAAAGGGAGCAGCCTCTTTCATCATTATGGAACTTCCCCTGGATCTGTAACTTTAATAAATCCCTTCCTCCCATAACTGTGTCTGGTTTGGAGGTTCATCCCAGGAGCGTGTGACTGCAACACCCAGTAACCATATAAAGGCAGATGCACAAAGTGGACCATTCTGTCCTGGCTCTGTGAGAAAGTGCTCTCCTCTCCGTCCCTTGTAGAGCAAGCCAGACACACTGCTTGATGGCTTGTCCCATTGCATCAACAGTGAACAAGAAAGTGAGCTTAGATAAGTAACCACTTGTCCTTCAATGGCAGGAAATGCATGTGAAGGGTGTAGAAGACCAGCCAGCCTTCCAGGCAGCCCATCCCAAGAAATACACTTTATCTGTGGCTCCCTTGGGGCAGACCCTTCATCATTTTATTAGGAGCTCCGCTCTCCACCAACTCACCGTGTGAAGTGTGTGTGTGCAAAGTCATCTGGTTTGTCCTGATCACACAGACTCTACCAGGGACTAGAAAGCACTTCATTTGCCACCTCAACTACTGAGTAGTAACCTCAGCGCTACGAGTGAGGATACCCTGGGCTCCCGCTCCCCTGGGAAGCCAAGAGGGTCAGCCTGCTGCCTGTTTACCATCAGGGTCTGCTGGGAATCCCCAGCACTTGTCCTGGGGCTCTGCTGCAGCTGCCTCTGCATGGGCTTCAGGAAGAGTCAGTGGAGAGGGAGCTTCCCAGAGATGCAGAGGAAGAAGCAGAAAACTGTGAAGCAAGTGTGAGCGGCAGTGTGAACAGCTTCTACTTGGAACACAAGAAGAGGATCAGCAAAGGAAGAGACAGAACTAAATCCACAACAGTAAACAGTGAGCAGGAAAAAGGAGGTAGCCACACCATGCAGCCTCAGGTGGCTCTGAACCAAGGGCTCCAACCACACCTCAGGCAGTAAGGACAAAACGCCAGGCCTAGCACAGAAACTGTTCTGCTAATAGGAAAGAAACAAAACCAAAGTCAACGTGCATATCCACAGCTGAACACACTGAACCAGAACAGAAGCCAAAACCATGTTTAAAAAAATAAAAAAGAGCCCAGGCTGTGGACAGAACCACCAAGAGCCAGACACAAGGAAGCCCATTTCACCACCAGCAACAGGCTGTCTTCCTGTTTGTCAGAACACACAACACATTTCTTTTCTTATTTTTAAAATAATTTTTAGCTGGGCATGGTGGCGAATGCCTATAATCCTAACACTCAAGATGCAGAAGTAGGAGGATCACTGTGAGTTCAAAGCCAGCCTGGGACTACAAAGTGAATTTCAGGTCAGCCTGGGCTAGAATGAGACCCTACTTTGAAAAACCAAAAGTAATAATAATAATAATTAATAGTAGTCGTATTTTTTTATCTTTATTTCTTTACACTCCCGCCAGGGTCTCTCGTGATTACAAATATATGCCAGACATGTGGCACTTTTTGCATCCGGTCTTATGTGTGAGTTGAGACACTGAGCCCAGGCCAAGAGGTTTACAAGCAAGCACCTAACCTGGCCATCTTCCCAGTCCCTGTAACACTTTCCTGAGGCCAATGGAGAGCCACCAGTTCCCCCGGGAAACATCTTTACCACGGAGAAGAGAAGAAAGAAGCGTGCTGAGTAGCCGGAGACCCACACTTGCTACAGCAAAGCCTCTGTTCTCCACAATCCCTACAGCTTCACCCCCTTAGGCTCGCTAGACATTTATATTATCAAATTAAATTTCTGGTGTTTTACCTGAACTTCTCAAAATTGCAGAGACGGGTGTCTTCCCTGCCACCAACTGTGACCCTTGGACTCACTGGCCCTCAGAAAGTGTCCTGCTGTGTGGCTTGGAAAGTGACAAGACAATGGCTTTAATTTGGTTTGACACATTAAATTAAACAACTCCAAATTGACTGGGTGTAGTGGTGCACACCTTTAATCCCAGCACTCGGGAGGCAGAGGGAGTCTGAGGCCAGACTCTCTAGCTTGGACTAGAGAAAGACACCCTACCTTGAAAAGCCAAAAATATATAAATAAATAAATATCCAAACTGAGTTTCACTTTTAGCTAAGAGCCATACTGAAGAAGTAACAAATCCATTAATCGTATGTCTGTGTGTGTACATTTTATTATTTGCTCCTTAAAGTCAAGGAACATGAAATTAGATGTTGTCTATGGAAATCTTTAAAAAGTTACAGACATTTTGCAAATAGAAGGAATTAATCCCACATGAAAATGATTAAACAGGCTAATTTATGGGGTATAAAATTTAATTATTTTGCAAAATAAACAAATACCAAGTATTAAAGAATCATGCTCAAGTCTGAACCCTTAAATAATTAGATACGAAAACAGATCTGAGGTGTTATAACTTGGAAATCGAATGTCCCTCAAATACCCGTGCATCACAGGCTTCATCTCCAGGGTGGCGCTACTGGGCATCAGCAGAGCCTTCCACAGGTGTGAAGAATCCATTTTGTAAAACTGACCCCATTTCATAAAACAGCCCATATATGAAAGCACCTCTCCTGGCTCACTCCCCCTCCCCTTCTGTGGGAGGTCCCAAGTCATAAACTGAACAAACACTCCATAAAAGGTAAAATATGACTGTTCCTGGAATATGAAATGCAAATACCAGGCTCCAACTGGATAACCAATCAAAATTGTACAGATCCGGACAAAAGAACCAATGGAAATATAAACGTCCTGTGGTCTGAGCTGTATTATAATTTTGTGGTTCTGGCCTATATATACCCGGAGCTTTTGTTCCTCGGGGCTCTCTGGCACTCACCAGTCAGGGGAGCCCGTCTGCGCAGCCGAAGAATAGAAATCCTCTTGCTTTTGCATCTGCTGGTGTGGTTGTTTGAGTCCTGGGGTACGCTCTCCCGAGAAAGGCCTTGGGGGTCTTTTCAGGTGGAGCCTAGTGGGAGGTCATTGGAGATGTGCTCTTCAAGGGCACAGAACAGCTACAGCCTCTCCCTCCTCTTCTTTCATTTCCTGGCTGTTTTGTTCCATCACTCATTCCCACCATGATCTAGTGCCTCACCACAGGCCTCAAACCAATGAGACCAGAACTTCCAAAACCACAAGCCAAAATGAACCTTTTCTCTTTACGAATTGATTAGTTCATGCATTTGTTACAGTAACAGAAAGCTGACTAGCACACTAGGCATTCTAGTATTGGATGGGGTTTTCAGTAAAAATTAGAAGACAGATTGGGAGAACTACATCAGAACCAGCTCGGTGCTATGATGGGACAAGAGCCGTGATCGTTACAAGTTCTAGCTGATTCTCACCAACCATGTACAGCCAAGCCTTGTGTTCAGTGTTCCAGCAAAATTCCTCATTCTATCATTGCCTTTAGGAATTGGCTGGTCCTTCATCTGAGGCACCCATCAACGACCACTCCTGTCAAAGCTGTCTGGACTCCCCATGCCCAACCTATCCCCAAAAGACAGTACCTCCAGGAGCAGGATGCCTCCCCAGCTGAGCTGTGGTCCATACTTGCTGAACCCGCATTCACTCACTTGGTCACCTCTATGAGGGCTTTTCACGGAACAGAAAACAAAGTCCCATGGGCCCTACCCATGTCCACCAGGCAAGGCCACACTGAGCTGTGTCTCCAGCACATTCACAGAGGTGAGCACACTGCACTATGCACGGGGTGCCCCGCCTACATCAGGACCAGGATACTACGTCAGTCCTGGGATACTGGTGTCCTCCTGAGGAAGATGGTCTGTGAACCAGCTGCTTTCAACCTGTCGGTGAAAGACTGCTTCTGAGTAGTTCCTCATAATCCGCTAGAATAATGTTCATTTCTTTCAGGTTTTAGGAACAGTTTAGGAGGTCAGGCACTGAAGTCTAGAAGGACTGGGGTCTTAGTTGCCTCGGCAGAGACCTACAGAGACCAACCAGCCAGTGAAACAACCAAATATGTTTCCTGTCGGTATCTTTGGGGACAAATGACAAACAGACCAGATCTCAAAAAGTGGTCAAAATGAAGAGAAGTGACTGGACAATCTATCCCAGCAGCCAATTGCTGAATCCACTTCCTTTCCCAGCCTTACTCCACTGTGACACCAAGTGCACACTCATCGGGGTAGAGGCCACGAGCAGTCCACGGCCCTATCATCCTGCCATTGTGTGTGTGTGCACGCACACATGTATGTATACATACATAGACAAGTTTATATAAGTAGATAAGAGTTATTAGGTTTCAAAGTGCCCTTAAGCCCAGGAGCTGTGGCAGGCTCCTATTAAAATAGAGGAAGGTCTGTTCTATGTGCATCTCTTTTTTTTAAATTTTTTTAAATTCATTTTCAAGGAGAGAGAGAGAGCGCACGCACCGGGGCCACCACCTTGTGGGTCTGGCTCATGTGGGACCTGGGGAATTGAACCCAGGGCCTTAGGCGCTGGAGGCAAGTGCCTTAACTGCTGAGCCATCTCTCCAGCCCTGTTCTATGTGCATCTCTTAGGAACTCACTTGAGGTCCCATCATCTCAAACCAAACAACTCAAACAATATGAACACTATGTCACAGGATGTATATACATGGATATGTGTACTTACTTGATCTATGCCCCTATGGAGCCTAATAGAATAGCTTCAAGATATGATTGTTTTTCAAATGTGAAATTTTTTTCAAATTTCGTTCCATCAAATTGCTTTGAATAAGCAACAGTTAAATGCAGGCATTCAATGAGATGTCTCCATCTCGCCTGCCAATTTGACTCAGGGGATTTTGGAAGAGAGCCAGAGGATGGGGAGGTGTGCTTTGGAACGTTGCATTCTGCACACATGGCAGCTGTTGCATTTGTGACCTCACAGCAGCACCATTCCCTGCACATCAACATGGAGGACAAAGGGAGGCAAAGATGAAATACAGACTTTGGAATAGCAGAGGGACTGGTTGGTGGGAGGAAGAGGGTCATTAGAAGGGGGGCTAAAGAGAGGGCTGGGAAAAGCCAATAATCAAAATGCAGTTTATTTCTTTTTTTTTGGAGGGGTGATGGTGTCTCGCTCTAGCCCAGGCTGACCTGGAATTTACTACGTAGTCTCAGGCTGGCCTCAAACTCAGTGATCCTCCTAGCTTTGCCTCCCAAGTGCTGGGATTAAAAGCCTGGCTCTAAAATGCATTTTGTACACACATCAAAATTATCAATAAATTGAACTTTAAAAGAAAACGTGAGCCAAAGGAAAAGTGTGGCACTCCTTGATCCTTCTCCATCAAACGGCTGACTGCAGGAAGCGTTTCATCCCACGCAGATGACTGCTCTTCAGAGGGTCTGCTTCACCCCTCAAACGTGGGTAGGTGCACTCCTCCAGGCCCAGCTGTGGGAAGAGGGGCACCAGAGGTTTCTGGGGGCTTGTGGAAGCACTGCCAGGCAGCCAGATTCTGTTGTGTGTACCTGACGTTTTCCTCAAGGAACTCAAGGTACCGTGTAGACACCACAAAGCTGCTGAAGGTGCAGCTTTCAGAACTGAAACTGACAACAGGAAGACAACAGAGAACCAAACTCAGAAGAGGGAAGGTGATAAGAGGAAGCCAAAGACTGTGAGGCACACAGGAAGGACCCTGACCTTGGTAGCTGGCCAGAGCCCCACTGGGGTCTGTTCCGAGACAAAGGGAGAGATGTCACCATCTTCCTTCACCCAGCTGGTATCATCCCTAGTGAACGATGTGCAGCCTGGGCCCTGCCTCTTGTAGCTCCAGAGACAAAGCCACACACCAGAGCCAGATGGCTTGGGGTGCTCAGGACGCCACTCTTTTCCGATAGATTGTATGACAATTTGATGGAACTTCTTGACTCCTATCTTCCCGATGGGGATGGCAGCTGTGTCTGCCGTCGAGCTGCTGTGAGGTGAGGTGAACTGACAGGTGTCCTACAGCACCAAGAACAGAACAAATGCCATTAACGTGTAGACCTGCTGCTACTGGGACCTGACCGAGTGCCTAAGGTCAAAGCAGGTCTGGCCAGGAGCCAAGGAGCCCTCCGCCTCTGTCAGACTCAGCTGGGAATTCCCAGCCCATCTCTGTGCACAGGTTGCCAGCCACGGGCAACAGGAACAGCAGCAACTGTGGACTCAACCCATTTCTGGAGACAAGGGAACCAGCAAGGCTCAGCAGGAAGGCCACACTGTACAAACCCCAGGGGCTGAAAGTACACGCACACACACCAGAGGGTCCCCACCACACCCCAAGTGGAGGAAGGGCCAGCCAGAGGGGATGGGATGGGTCATTTCCTCTCCAAAGCCTTACTCTGAAGAGAAACTAGGGCACTTAGGAAGAGGGTGGATAAGGGCGCCTGCATGTTGCTGACACCCACCTAATTCCTGACCTTGGTGTCCCTTGAATGGGCGGCCTAGAGTCCTTCCTATCTGCACAGGGAAGAGCAAGCCGTTTGGCAGGGGCCCCACATGAGAGATGCTTTGTAATTTGAGCAACTAGAGCAAGACCATTAAGCTCATCACACCTGTCACTGTGCCAGCGGAGTACATTATGCCCAAGGAGTGCCACCCAGCCCCCTCTCAGGCCGCACACACTCATCTCAGACAGACAATTTGTTCTCAGTGCCTGCAGAGAGCGCGACTGTAAGCAGCTTGGAATTTGGCTGTGGAAAACCCAGGCTCCGAGCAGCTAAGAAGAAAGTTTAAGTCTCCCGGGAAGTAAACCACGCTGGAGAGAGAGTGGAGGAAGAATTGTGGGGATGGACCAGAGGACCAAGGTGGACTCGGAAAGCAGCCTGGCTAGAAGGAAAGGAAAGAACAAGCTTTTGCCGTGTGGATTGCGCTGCTGCCAAAAATAAAAGCGAGAGACACACCCTCGTCGTCTCTGCACCAAGTCCCGGCTCCTTCCAGACAGCGGCAAGGCCTTCGCGCAGCTGCACGCTCCCTCGGCTGGGCTGCGCAGAGCGCTTGCTGTGCAAGCGTGTTCCAGGCAGCAGTAATTTATTTATCTCTGTCATGTAACATTAACAATCTGTCTGGAGCTTGGCAAGCTCCGACTTGCACTGTCATAGAAACTGTCTGACAAACCTAAAGTTTCGGAAAATGCTTCCCTTTTTCCATCAGAGAATAAGGCATCGATTTAAAAAGTTGTCATCTCTTCCGTTCCTTTTCTCTCTTCCTTTTCCGAAATAATAATAATGAAGAAGAAAAAGAGAAAAAAGAACCTATGCAAACAAAAATACTCCCTCGGCGGGATTCTGAAGATTGACCATTCAACGTTTTTTTTCAATGTCAAGTAAATGAGTAAATAAGTGGATGGGGTGAGGTGCAGGTCAGTTGTGAGGGTACGGGGGTACTGGAGCAAAATCTTTCAAACAAAAGTACAGTCATTAAAAATTAATAAAGGGTGTGGACATCCAGCCCCAGCCTCGCTCTGCTCGTGGGGATTCGAGCCAGACACTCTGCATCATCATTAAGCGGAGGCTGGCAGGCTGCCGGAGTCCCAGTGGCTTCTGGGAATGCCAACATATTAACCAGAGGACTTTTTTTTTTGCATACTCTTTAGAGTTTTTATTCTAGAAAAGTCAACCATTTGGCACAGTACAGCCTTATTTTGGTCCAGGAAAGAGCTGAGCTGCCAATCAAGGGAGAAATTATGGCTGTGGTCTTCATGATTTCCCAGGCCTGGCTGGAAAATGAGCTGGGGGAAAGCAATGTCTTCAGAAAAACTGCGGAAAAGGCTAAAGTCACAGTTTTAGTGGGACTTCAAGTAAAAGCAGTCCGTGTTTAAATCACAGGGCTATGTGACAACACAGAAATGACTCTCAAGACTTCCTGAAATAGAGGAAAAATGATATTAATTGAAAATTTGAACCCATTACTTTTTTCACAGATCTTGGTTTCTTTTTATTTTTCAGTTTTAATTGATTGTTAAGTTAGCATACAAAGCAACGGGTTTCATGGTGCCATTTTCATACATATGTGTCATGAGGCTTTGCTGTAACTCATCTCAACCCAAATTTCTTATAGCAACTAACAGTACACGTGTGTGCTTACTTCTCTCAGTTTCCCAACATGGAAACAAACAATTCCACAGTAAATGGTGGATCTTGTGGCCTAAACTTTCAAACAGCATGCAGAACACTTTTTAAAACTCAACATTTGCACTCAGGGCTGGGGAAACAGCACAGTGTTAAAGGCACTTGCTTGCAAAGCCTGACAGCGTATTTGATTTCCCAGAAGCACAAATTGATGCATGAATCTGGAGGGGCAAGAGGCTCTGGTGTGCCACTCCCATGCACACAGTCTCTCTCTCTCCCTCCCTCTTTCTCTCTCTCTCCCTCTCTCTCTCTCTCTCTCTCTCTCTCTCCTCTCCCCACCTATTGCAAATAAAGAACTATTTTTTTAAAAACAAAAGGAAAAGCCAGGTGTGGTGGTGCTTACTTTAATCCCAGCACTCGGGAGGCAATCGCCATGAGTTGGAGATCACCCCGAGATTACAGAGTGAATTCCAAGTCAGCCTGGGTTAGACCAAAACTCTACCTCAAAAAAAAAGAAGGAAAGGAAACTTTATAGTTTTGTCACCACTAGCTTTTGATATTCGTGTGCCATGTGTATTACACTGAAGAACTAACTCTACAAGCTTTCCCAGGTGGCAATGTGTGCTATTCTTCACAGCTGTCAGCTTTTGAGTTACCTCATTCTCACTCCAAAGGACGCACATACCATAGAGACTCTGTGAGCCTAAATTCAAAAGAAAAAAATAGATGAAACATGACAAGGGCTTCTAGAAAGATCTGACCCCTATGCACTGCCAAGTATTCCTGCCCAAATCTAAAGGTGGCTTTGGCCTCGTATGATGACACTGAACAACCCTGCAAACCACCACAAGGGGACTTCTTGTGGAGTAACGCTTGGGGGTGTCTACTTGCCAGTAGCCCACAAACTCCCCTCCGTCAGCAGCAGCCCAGATAAAAAGTGTCCCAGGTCAGACTGGGCTAGAGACTCAACCTCAAAAACACCAAAATGCCCCATGAGCTGTAAGGCTGCTGGGCCAGGCTGCTAAGTCAACCAGGACTACAGCCCAGTCCCAAACTGTAAACACCTCTGCAGATGGGTTCTTGCTCTCAGCACATCAGGCAAGAAAGCTATTATTAGAACACTGTCAGCAGTTGGGGGGGGAAATATTTGTTTATGTAGGTCTATATTACCAGTGGGGACCAGGGGGAAAGGGGCTGTTGAGCTTCAATCGATGTGCCAACAGATCCCTTATTAAGCAGCTGGCAGTGACAGGTTTCCACCACAGGACTGTGGTCGTGCAAACCAAGTCCCTCAAGAAAATTCAAGAGAGCCTTGAAAAGCTGCTGGAGGAGTCTTCTCCAATGTCAATACTAACCTGCAGAAATGAGAACCATGGACAAGGGCAGCGAATGCTTCCAAGGGTAGGAGCAGAATGTTGAGGAATTACTTTATTTATAGAGATATTTATTTATAGAGATCTTTGAAAACAAGGGAGAAAGGTAGCTGCGAATCCATTCCAGAAAACGCCTTGTTGGCATTTACAGTCCCGGCCCCACTTCCTACCAGTAGTTCAATGTCAAGAGCAAAGTGAAGCTCTTAAAAGAATTAAGCTTTCAAAGATCATGAGGAAATTTATCCCCATGTTTGTAACAAAGCACTTCCTTTGTAAGCACTATCAAGTGGCATTTCATGGTGATGACAGAAACCAAATATTAAAATTCATTGAATAGATATGGGTAATGTTCATGCCTCCTCACTGTCCACATAATGACTCAACTTTGCACTATGATCCTTTATTGACCGTGAAGGCTACATTCCAAGAGAACTGTGCAAAGGCGGGTGTACAGATGACCCTCAGCTCAAGTTAGACCCTAGAAAAAGTCTAATTTCCCCTCTGTGGAACGCAGACCTGACTTACTGAGCAGGCAATTTCTCCACGCAAACTCCATCAGATCTTCCCTAAACTCAATACATAGTTCTGAAGTTTGGGGAGACCTACAGACCATGATAACATTCTGGGCCACACAAACCAGAGAGCTCTTTGGTCAAGCCCATCCTTAGCAGCACACTCCCCTGCCTGGCATGTGTGCCTGGAAGGCCAGCTTTCCTCCTGAAGGCCACCTCCAGGCCCCAGGACCCTGCTTTGAAGATCCAGTACCAATCACTCTCTACCCAATTCTACCACAAATAAACATATGACCAACATCTCAATGCCTAGCACATAGTAGGTCACCAATAAATATTTACCACAACCCTAACTAATATAGAGAAAGCGGCACTAAGTGTCTAGCAAGGAGCCCAGGGAATTGGGAAAGGGTCAAAATAATTGGAAAGAAGAGGTGATGAGGATAGACACAGAGGAAAGGAAAGCAAATCAAAACTATCCAATTCTAGCTCATTCAAAGATTCTTGGGGGGGGGACAACAAAGCATTGTGCTGGCTTATGTGACCAGCGACACTCAGCAATTCCTCCTAAGCCTGGACAGAGGCTAGGAAGTTCCGCTTGCTTGAAGGAGGTTCTCGCCATCCTCACTGGCCAAGGTCGCGTCCCACCAGGTAACCCCCAACGGCCGCGCCTGGTGCGCCGCCCACCCACCACGCGCCCCGGTGGTCCCGAAACCACAGCTCACAGGCAACCCTCCAATTTTTAAAAAGAAAAAAAAAACCTTTAAAAATGAGTAAACCTCTCGGCAGGCCACAGCGAGTTAACTACACAGATCGCGCCGTCTGCCACCCGCGTCCTCCCCGGGGCGTCCCCAGCCCCACACCGGAGGCGCGCTGGGCGAGGGTCCCAGGAAAGCCGGACAAAAACCAAGGCAAGCGCAGAGCCCGGCCGGTGCTCCTAGGTTTCCTCTTTATTTCACCGCGAGGGTCGGAGAGGAATTCAACACACCCCGCTTCCTCCCTAGGTGTGACGGCAGTCGCCCAGCCCCGAGCTGCGGGCCGCCGGCGACCGACTTGAGTGCGCGCGAGGAGGGGACCCGGGAAGAGCGGGGAGGCCAGATCTGGGGCGCCGGGAGGCCGCGGGGTAAGGGTCGGGCCAGCTCCGGTCCCTGGCCAACTCCTCGGCGAGGTCCTGCCCAATCTTCCCGCCCCGCTGGCCTCCAGTCCCCGGGCTGCAGCAGCTCGCTTAGGGGCCTAGGAGCGTCCAGACACTGGGCACGGCCAGCCCGCTGCCCGACCCGGCCGCCCTGCGGTGCCGAATGAAGTCCTGCCGTGGCCGGAGACTCCAGAACACCAGTTAGGAAGTGGACACGACCCTACCAGTCGGGCACTCCCCTCAGATGGGCAAGCGCCCTGGCCACCCGCCGTGCCCACCCGGACGAGCCACACCGACCTGGAGCTCGGGTCTCCGGGGGACGCCGGGGCCAGGAGCGCAGCGGGCAACGACGCAGACTGGCAGACGCCCCCCCAGCCCTGTCCGGGTGTCGCGACGTCTCGCCCACCCTCCACCCCCTGGATGACACACGCACACGCACGCACACTCCGCTGCCAGCCCCCAGATGAACTTGAACCGGAGACCGCGGCCACCGCCGCACTCACCTGCGACCGCCCGGGGCGCAGACGAGGGACCGCCCACCGCGGGGAGGGGTCGAGTCCCCCGCGTGCCGGGGCGCGGGGTCTCTTGAGGAGCGGGGACCTGGCGCGCGGGCCTCCCCGGAGCTCCCGCCCCTCCCCCGCGCACTTTCCCGGGGACTCGCCGCGCGTCTGGCGGCTCGCGGGGGATCCCGGGGCGGGAGCGGCCGTGGGTCCGGCCGGGGCCTCCGAGGCCGGAGAGGGCGAGGATGCAGATGCCCGGGGCCGCTGGGGTGCGGGAGGCGTCCCACCCCCCGTCTCCCGGAGAAACGTCCCGCCTCCCGCCGCCGCCGCCGCCGCCTGTCTGCAGCTGTAACTGCGCGCCGAGGCTGCGTCTGTCTCCAACTCCTCCGGCCGCTCCTCCTCCCCCTCCCCCTCCTCCCCACTCTGCGGCGGGGACCCGGCGCGCTGCCAGGCCGCGGAGGGGGGGGTCCCCACCCAGACCCCGCGCTGCGCTCTCCAGGCCGGGAGCAGAGTCCCCGGGCTGGGGTACCAGCGGAGTGCGCGCCCCGCCGGTAGGCCTCGGGCTGGCAGTCTTGGGAGAGGGGGCCCACAGCCTGGGGTGGAGGGGCTTGTGGATGCCCACCCGACACGGAACTTGGGCATCAGCTCAGAGGCACACAGTAGGGTCACATGGCACCCAGTAGGGAGTCCTCCAGGGAGTGGGCTCTGGACACCTGCGAAACGGCTGAGGATCCTGACCTCTTCAGGAAGAAAAGCTCTGGGCTGGGAGGCGAGGTGGCTTCTCCCTGGGGCTCTAAGACCCTTGGTCCTTGAAGGTCCCCAAGACCTCCCCTGGAGGCGGACCTCCGCTGCAGTGCAGAAAACTGTCATCTTGTTCTCCAGATGTGCCCGCGCTGCCACTGCCCCTCCCCCACCCACCCCTTTACTTAAAGGAATTGGACTGCTAGTGCTCACACACACACACACACTGCTCGGTTCATTCTTTCATAAGAGGAGGGAATCTTTTGAAATGTGTAACTAGTCTTAGTAACTTCGGGGCTAGTGGACTAGTTCCATAGGCCCCGTAGCATTTGCTCAGTGCGCTTATGTAACAGCATCGCTACCACAGTGAAGAAGCATTTCTCATGGGTCATTTTACTGAATCCTCACAAGGATGCTGAGCTCTTCTCCAGTTTTTACCCATAAGAAGTGGAAGATCTGCCCTCAGACCACGGATGGCAGCTCACCCTGTGTGCCATCGGCATGCCATACTGCCACCTGTCTACCGCAGGGGCGACAGTCCGTTCCGCCGGGCCCAGTAGCCAAGGAAACTGACAGGCACTGCCTGGTGGGGACCCTCTACAAAAAGGTCCTTTTGCACATTAGTGGAGACTTGTAGACTACAGATGAAATTTTGAATGCGGCTGCTAGTGCCTAACACAGATGATCTGATAAGTACTTGTTTATGCATTCATTTATTACTAATCTGATAAGACATTTATGTGCTTGGATACACACCACAGTAATAGCAGCTCACATACAATGGATTGGAGCAACTGTGTTCTTATCTGTTTCAGTAGAAAGGAATATTATTTTTCTTCTAAATCCTCCATGTACAGAGAAGAAGAAAACAAGAGATTTTTCCAAGACCACAAAACAATTTGTTCTTGTCTTTCACTTGTGTGGAATTTCCTTCTGTATAATATAATTTCTTTTTTAATATATATATTTATTGACCATAATGAGCTACATTATTTAGTGGGCAAACAATGAGTTGTTATCCCCAATTCCTCAATGCCCCGTCCCTGTCCCCAAGCCCAATCAGCTGGATATCCTCTGTATAATATAATTTCTTTAAACTAAGGGCTGAATTTTAAAATTCAGCTGGAGACATGATGGCTCAGTGATTCAAGGGACTTGCTTACAGAGTCTCTTGTGCCAGGTTTGACTCTCCAGTGCCCATGGAACACCAGATACACAAAGTGACACATGCATCTAGGGTTTGTTTGCAATGACAAGAGTCCCTGGTGAGAGTGCTCTCTCTCTCTCTCTCTCTCTCTCTCTCTCTCTCTCTCTCTCTCTCTCTCTCTCTCTCTCTTGCTCTCTCACTCTCTCTGCAAGTAAATTAATACTTTATTTGCAAGCAGAGAGAGAGGGAGAGAGAATGGGCATGTCAGGGTCTCTAGCCCCTGCAAACAAATTCCAGATGCATGTGCCACTTTGTGTATCTGGTTTTATATGGGCACTGGAGAATCAAGCCTGGGTCAAGATGCTTTGTAGGCAAGTTCCTTGAACCACTGAGCCATCTTTCCAGGCTCAAGTAAATTAAATTATAATCTCAATTTTACCATTTATGATGAATCTCAATCCCAAATTGCCTTTTCTTATCTAATTTTTAGCTGTAGATCATTTCTAAACAGTAGCTATGGGAGGAAACTGCCCCTGGGTCTTCCCTTCTTTCTTGACTGCTTTTGTTTTCCACTTCAGCCGTTCTCTCCAACATCCTTAAACACACACATGCAGCATATACATGCATCACCTTAATGGGAGGGTTGGGGCTATTGAGATGTGTTTCCCTTCCGTGACATTCATCATGATGAGGTCAGCTTCATTCCCAACCATCACCAATGCACAGCCCTGGATCCCAGACAGGAGCTCCGAGATCAGGAGCATTGTTTTGCTCAGTCTAGCGGAGAATTGGGAACCCCAGTTACAGAACAGGACCTGCTACAACTGAAGGCACGAAGGTTTAGGGAGAGTGAGTGGAACATAAAATTGAGAAAGACAATATGGAAGTAGAATATGATTAAATCGGGTAGAAAGCCACTGAAATTTGTTTTTGGGAAACGTGAGAAAAAACTTTTTCACCTTAAATCCACGGTACTTTGCGTCAATTTACGCTGCCCATGTTTGGTCCATTCAAGGTTCCTAATGGGTCACCTGAGGAGGCAAGTATAAGAAACAGAAGGCTCAGCGATTAAAAGTATCTGCAGTGCCTGTTGGCTCAATTCCCCAGCACCCAGGTAAAGCCAGAGGCCCAAAGTGGCACATGCACTGCGCTCTCTCTCTCTCTCTCTCTCTCTCTCTCTCTCTCTCTCTCTCTCTCTCTCTCTCTCTCTCTCTCTTTCTTCCTGTGGGTTATAAATTGCCCAATCTATGGTACTTTGTTTTAGTAGCAGCTATATGGACTGACAGACAGAGTGCCACGTAAACTTTGTTGGCTGCACCATTTCATCCTGGGTGGTCGGATATGCTCACCACGCTGTCAGCCTAAACTTGGAAACATGCAGCCAACCTCTCAAAGCATTTAATGTACTTAGCAATTCTGTCTCTAAGCAAACTAGGAGCTTATTTACATGTGATTGTTTTGACTTAAAGTTACCATTTATCACAATCCCCATAAGAATTTAGATTAGATTAATCCTTCTGGAAAACCATTTGGTAATATTTATCCAGAACTCTGCAATATTGTTTTGAAATTATTCAATTTTTAGAACTTTCATCTAAAGAAATAATCAGACATTTTGAAAAAAGATGCAAAAATGTTTATGTTAGAGTGTAATAATAAAGACACACAAAGAAAGAAAATATCATGCCTAATTACAGAGGAGAAACAGTTACACATTTTAAGCTACATCAACAAAACAGGATGCTACTCAGTATGCAAAAACATGTCAAAGAATTCTTGAAGACTTGAGAAAATGCTTCTTTTATAATGTTAAAACAAAATGGGTTACAAACAGCATACATCTCTATTGAGATGCTGTTTTTCCTCTACGACAGGTTCTGGCCGGTGCCAATTCCATGCCCACAACAGGTACCTGGGAGGCCTTTAAACATGGCAGATGTGCCTCCAGTGAGCATTTGCCCTTCCTGCCTCGTTAGCATCCCCTCTCCCTTCCTGGGGTTGTAGAAATCCTTTCTTCTGGGACCTGGTTAAACAGAGTAGGGAAAGGACTTGGCCCTGATCCATCATAGCCCCTGACCTTCTGCTTTGGTGGTTGAATCTCAGGTGAGTGTGGGATTTCCCTGGGCCTGAGTTCCCACAACTTCCCCACCAGGTTTCATAAGAAAGAAGTGGCTACTCATGGTAAGACCTGATCTGTCCGCCGGGCAAGAGGCTGGAGCAACTGAGAGCTACTGGTACCCATGGAATCACCCAGTGGAGGTGGGCAGGGCAGGAATGGAGAGACACACAGAGAAAAACTAGCGAAGTTATTACAAAGCCCGCTCAATCACAGGACTATCAGGAGGCATTGTCCCTCACCACAGAAACTGACCGATGCATCCATGACCCACAGGGAGCACCAATAACCCCACTGAGGAGGGTTGTCAGTGGATTGGGGTTGGGGGCAAGAGGACAGAAGAGCCTAACCCAATGGGAATATGTCCAACACCTGAGAGGTTCAGTCAATAAAATTCATAGTAAAAAATTAGTGAGGGGCTAGTCGGAGGGAGGAAGGGTGCAGCGGAAGGAGTGTATGGGAGGAAAGACAGAGGGAAGCCAGGGGGCTATAATCAAAATGCATTTTGTACATACATAAAAATTGTCAATTTAAAAAAAACAACAAACCGGTTCAAGCTTGTCTGAAGTCCCGCCCAACCCTTGGAGGCCATTGATTCAGAGAGCTAAAATATTCCCTTTGAGATTCAGTTTAAGGGGGGCTCTGGTAAGCGAAGGAATCGTGTGGAGGGCGGACTTGGGCTTCCAGAGCTTGGTTGGAGGCTATCTGGGATTGGAGGCCGAGACGAATGAGCCAGTGCAATGTTTATTTGCACTAATCTAACTGGCTGTGACCAGGAAGGTGACCAACTTAACTTTTAAAAAAATATTTTTTTTTCATTATCCATACTTAGATACACTTAATAAGGGATTAACGTGTTGATGTCTCCCATTCCCCTATTTCCCTCTTCCCTGTCCCCGGTCAGTTGGATATCCTCCTCCGTGGGCAGCCCGGGTCAGTCCATGGGGTTGTGAACAGCCTAGGAGTCAACCCGGTTCCACCCCCCTTTGCATGTTGTTACAGAGGGGGCCATGTCTCTGGATATTCTCCCCCACCATGGCTCTTACAATCTTTCCGCCCCCTCTTCCGCTCAGTTACCTGAGTCATGGTGGGCGAGAGTTAAAGCTGCTTTGCAGTTGAGGCCTCAGGGGCCTCTGTACTTCTGTTTGAGGATGTGTCTGGAGTCTTTGGTGCTTGTGTCGCTGGTTCGTCCTGGGTTGACCAATTGGCTGTGATTGTGTGTCTCTTGCTCATCCCATCACTGCCTGCAGGGTTCTACGTGGAGCCTGCAAGTAGGTCTGGGGTGGCGCATCTCTTGTCAGGAAGACAGTTATCGGCCTGCGGCTCATCGGTAGGGTTGGAAGAGCCACTGCTCTCTCGGCGCCTTCTGAAAAATACAAACAGAATCTCCATCGGAGAGTGAGGTCAGTATAGGTTAGCTGAGATACACTTTCCTGAGTTGGCTAGATTCTATTGTTGGTAGCTTCTTGTAAATCACTTGTATAGTGAATTTCTCTTTGGGGTCCCAAGACTTTGGTTCCCTATGTGATTTACCCTGAAATCCCAGTTCCAGTCAGGGACTCCAACTTAACTTTTATAAGGAGTGAAACCCAATCATGACATAGTGACAACTTTGGGGGGCTCATGCTAAGGAGGGACAGTGGGGAGTGTCTAGGAGGTTGATGAAGGTGACGGTGCTTGGAGAGTGGTTGGGAAGCCGTGGCTGTCTGGCTTGGAGGGGAGGGGAGGAGCTGACCAGACGGGAGCCATGCAGCAGAAGCTGCTCTGAATGTACAGTCTAACCAGGGCCCTAGGGAGCTACTTACCAAAACAGAGGTCTCAACTCAAGGCAAAAACAAACTCCCCGAGCTCAACAAAGCTCCCAAGTGGGCTGCCCAGGAAACGGGAGTTTGAGGAATTTGGAAACCTGCTTTGTAAAACTGTACTTAGAGACATGTCTGAGACTGGATTACCCTATGGGTAATTCCTTAAGAGCTAAAATTTATGAACTAATCTAGAGTTATTGGCTTGTGTTTTAATTGAGATTAGTTGGCAATTGAGAACAGATTGCTTGCTTAACAATTTGGCCTAATCAAGAGTTGGCCTTGCTTCTGACTGCTTTCATTACTCCTTCAGTGGCCAAGTGAACTGAAGGGAAGGTTTCGTCCAAACCCTTGTGGCTCAGAGAGTACATGTGCCCAAGTTTACATACTTGGCTAATGACAGAGTTGAGGTTCCTGACTCCTAGTTTTTTTTTTCTTTTTATTATTGAGTCTGTTATAGTTTGGAGCTGGAATGATACCCAGAGGTCAGTGTGTTAAAGACTTGGTTCTCAGCTTGCCCCTTTTGGAAGGAGATGGAACCTCTAAGAGGTAGGAGCTAGGTTTTAGGTCACTGAGCATATCAATACTTTCTTGTTGCTGGGACAAAATACCCAACCAGAAGCAATTTATTAAAAGAAAGGGGTTTAACTCAGTTTACAGTTCCAGAAGGTAGAATCTATCATGGTGGAGAAAAACAGCAGGAGCAGGAAGCTGGCTTCACATGATGAGAGAGAGAGAGAGAGAGAGAGAGATGAAATTTGGCTTAACACCTTAAGGCTCTCTCCCAGTGACACATGAAACACTTCCTCCAGCAAGGCTCCACCTCCTAAAGAGCCTACACGTGAGCAGCACAGCACCACCTGCTGGGGATTAAGTACTCAAACACATGATCCTCTGGGGGATATATAATGATATATATTCAAACCACCACACTGAGTGTATTACTATATATCTGACAGAGGATTAATGTCTAGAATATACAAAGAACTCAGAAAATTAAACTATGAAAACAACAACGCACTACAAATGGGTTATGGAACTGAACAGTTCATTCTTACAAGAAGAAAAACAGTCAATAAATATTAAAAATGTTCAACATCTTAGCGGGGAGTGGCGGTGCATGCTTTTAATCCCAGCACTCAGGAGGCAGAGGTAGGAGGATCGCCATGAGTTCAAGGCCACCCTGAGACTATATAGTGAATTCCAGGTCAGGCTGGGCTAGAGTGAGACCCTACCTCAAAAAAACAATAAGTAAATAAATAATATTCAACATCTTTAACCATCAGGGAAATGCAAATTAAAAGTACTGTGAGATTCTACCTCACTCCAGTCAGAATGACTCTCGTCTGAAAATCAATGACAACAAGTGCTGGCGAGGTTGTGGGGAAAGAGCCCTTATTCACTGTTGGTGGGAGTGTAATAAAGCAAAAAATGATCCCAAGAGGCAGGAATTATTATCTCATTTGTTAACTGATAAGAACAGATACTAGGTTAGCCAATAGGCCGAGAAGCGATATCTCATTTGTTGATTCTACGTGACTCCGGAAGCTGTTCACGCAGGGATTCTGATCCTGGGCATCTATTTAGACGGGGCGTGTCCTGTTTCCAGTACCAGAATTTCCCACTGCGAGCTTGTGCTTCTCATTTTCTCCCATTTCTTAGAGGCACAAAGAGTTTCAGTCTTTCCTAAATGAGATCCAAATAACAAAGTTATATTCTCTGGCTCACTTTGTGCACCTGGCTTTACTGGGTCCTGGGGAATTGAGCCTGGGCTGTCAAGCTTTACAAGTGCCTTTAGGCACTCAGCCATCTCCTTGGCACTGGTGCCTGCCTCCTTGTTGCATCTTTACATGACAAAAAGCAGCCAAGGAGACTCCCTAAAGCCTCTTTTATCAGGGTCTGTCTCTCATTCAGGAGGACAATCATTGTCCTTAATATCTCCCCATTGGGCAGTGAAGTCCAGGATGTCAATTTGGAGGCAACGTCAGCATTCAGTCCTATGTCCTCTTTCACTTTCCCATTTCCTCCTTTGCTCTTTCAGGAAAATTGCTAATAAGATCATTCACACTAAACGACTGAAAAGTTTAATCCAAGGAGATTAATTAACCATAAGTAGTCAAATAAGCTAATCCCTGACTCTGACTCTTCAGGCTTCTTCAGTAAACTGATGAGAAGGATATCTTGGACTTCCCACGCTCCAGGAATCACCCAGGTAAGCAGCTTCCTTTCTAAGCCAGTCCTAAACTTTCCTTAGTCCTGTCAGTTCCCAAAAACGGGCCTTGGGCTTGGGCTAGAGAGCTGGCTCAGTAAAGGTGCTTGTCTGCAATGCCTGGTGGCCAAGGCACAAATCCCAAGTCCCAGTTTGTGCCCAGATGTAAAGGATAGTGCATGCCCCTGGCATTCATTTGCAGCAGTAAAGAGGCCTGGGCATTCACACACACACACACACACACACACACACACACATTTTAAAAAGCAGGGTAAATATTGGGCTGAGTTGCTGATATTTCTATGGTGAACAGTAAGTTATGAAAAAATGAAATAATAAAATTTGCAGAAAATAGGTAGAGTTGGAAAAAATCTTTCTAAGCGAGGTCACACAGGCACAGAAAGACAAACGTCACATGCACTCTCTCATCTGTGGCTCCTGACTGTGATCAATTGGAGATGAGTGCAGATGGAGGTAAGCAACAGGAATGTGGGCACAAGACCAGAATAAACCCAGGAGAGAGAAGTGGGGGGGGTTTAGGGGGACAGGAGATGGGGAGGGTGGGGAGATAATTACACAAACGTTAAGACAACATAAATCAGTTCCATGGAAACCCTCATTCCGACTAGCATTCTTCAAGAGATAGCCACCAATAAAGGAGGAAGGGGACAGTCAGGACAGAAGATGGAAAAGCTTAGCTTTAAAACCATGGACTCTGGATGATAAATCCCAGGCCCAGAGTTGGGTTGCCCCCCACAGTGAGCTTTTGGCCAGGGTGACCCATGATGTCCCCAAAACAATGTAGGCCATTGTCAAAACACTTGACTGCCTGCCAGAGCTAAAAGGTAAAACCCTATTGCTGAAGGCACTGTAGGCTGCAGACCCACTGTGACAGGGTGAGGCATCTGCAGAGACAACCCCTCCCTTTGAGTGGGAGGTGTCTAGCTAGAGCTACAACCCAGAGGCTAAAACTGATTGGTCAGATATAAACCAATCAGCTCTCTCTCTGACTCACCTGAGGAAAACTTAAATTAACTTCCTAGAAGAAAGCCCTCCTCTTCCCCACATGGCAATCGAGTAGAAGGCCCTCTGATCCAGGCCTTAGGAAGGTAAGGCCTAGCCCACCCCAGCCAATGGCAGGCTCCAGACTTTTTCCTTCATGAACCTCTCCTTCTCATGATGGGAGCCCTCTGTATCTTTTCTTCTGCTGCTTGTTTAGCTGAACAATATAAATTCTGTTAAACTCTCTGACACGTGTTTTCTCCACACTTGAGGCTGGAGAACTCTGCAACTCCCCATGTTCCCTTAAATAATAAAGTCTCCCACTATACCTTAATATCTTGTCTATGATTTTAATTCTTTAACTTTATAGACAAGAATCCAGGTCCTCCTCAAATTTGGGGGTGCATTAAAATTTTGCTGGGCATTATCTAAATTCTAACCCCCAGCTCACCCCGTTACACCAGGACACTGGAATATCATGCTGGAATCACAAAGGGAAACTAGCTCCCTCCTGGCTGCCCTCATGGTGCTGGAGGACAACAGTCACCAGGAGCATGGATAAGCAGGGGACCCTGCAGACTATGGAAGCAGCCAGCCAGAGAAGAAGTGCACACTGTGCAATAGTGGCACGCAACCTCTGAGGTTAACCAACTGTCCTCTGGTTGGACATGAGGCCTGCTCAGTGGGAAAGAACTCATATTTGGTCCTGGAAACCAAATTAGAATCCTATGGTCAGGAAATTTAGATTTCAGAAAAGAGGCCCCCTGTCTCTGGAGAAGGGTGGCCTTGCACACCAAAAAAATCTCTCAAAGAGCTTTACATACCCACTTAACCCAGGCTGCTCTCACTCTTGGCTGGAGCATCTGTTGTATTTTACAGGTGGCAGAGAAACGGAGGAGAACCAGTATCCATCAGTAAGACAAGACAGCGGCTGCCCACCATGAGGCATGCCACCTCTGTCACATCTGCCGGGTCCCAGGAGAAATTGCGGGGAAGTGGCATCATGAATACTGCTCTTAATGCTAACCCGACAACCAGGATGATGGTGACAGATACAATGATAGATCAAAACCCAAAAAAGCAGAAATTCAGAGGTTATAGAGAACTCAACACTCCAACAGGCCTGCAATGGCTCAGAAGAGGGGGCAGAAAGATTGTAAGAGCCTCAGAGTGGGTAGGAATACCCTCAGGCACGGTCCCCTGATGACCCACAGAGACTGAAAAAGGCCTTCATGACCCCACAGTGAATATCATAACCCCACTGTGGAGGGCCCCCAGGGTAACAAGAACTTGGGGTTTTTTAATTAAAATTTTAAAAACAGGGTAAATATTGGGCTGAGTAGCTGATATTTCCATGGTGAACAGTAAGTTATACAAGTACATAAAAGTATCAGTAAGATTAAGCTGGGCGTGGTGGTCCCAGCACTCAGGAGGCAGAGGCAGATGTAGGGGGATCGCTGTGAGCTCAAGGACAGCCTGGGCTAGAGTGAGAACCTTCCTTGAAAAAAACAATATATATCAGTAAGAAG
>PVHP010023199.1:0-27615 GCA_004024765.1 Zapus hudsonius
TGTGTGTGTGTGTGTGTGTATTGAGGGACAGCATGGACTGGTCAGTGGGTGTGTGCCTCGGCGTGTGGGGGAGCATGCAGTCTCTAAGGTCCTTGCGAGTGATCGGTGTTCTCCACGGGTGTCCTGTGTGTCCCTGCCCCTGGTGTTTTGTGTTCTCGATGTGATTATGCACGTATTTACATATGTGTGCCTATTCTCTCGCCTTCACGCATTGTCTTTCTCTGCAATCCACACATATCTCATATATATATGCATATATATATGTATGTATATGCAATATTCTCTTATCTTTTGGCAAAGTGCCTCTTTTATTCCTAGAAGAATATTTATTGATGCGATCATCTGAAATGAAAAGTGGTCTCCCATGAAGGCGATGGAAGAGAAAGGCGCGTTCATCTTTCTTAATAGACGGGGCAGTGCCAGTTGACTGGATCACAGGGTTTCTCTGCACTTTCGGGGTGTGAGCGAGTCTGCGTGCTGGGGGTGGGGGCGGGGGCGGGGAAGGGGCGGAGGACCGACCCGCAGCAACGCGCTGGAACAAAGATAGGCCACCGCGTCCCCTCGCGTCCACGCTCCGTATTGCACCGACCGAAAGCCCAGACTCCGGCCCCGGCCGCGGTGACTCCGTTCAGGAGCCGCCTCTCAGCCCAGCCCCCCGGCCTCAGCCACTCACCGGGCGCCATGCAAATCACCTTTTCCGTCCTCCCAACCCGCGTCCGCTTCGGTGGCTGTCCGCGTCGCCCCGCCCCGGCTCCTTCCCTCCCTTCCCCTCCCCCTCCGCCCGCCCGCGCGCAGCTGCCGGCGGGGAGGGCGGAGCTGGGTGCCTCATGCATATGCATGAGCAGAGGTCCCGCCCCGCGGGTCGGCGCGCCCCGACGTGCGCTTCCTTGCTCGGGTCCAGGCCGCTGCTGGGCGCTCCGGGAGCCTTGGAAACCCTCTCCAAGGTCAAGTTTGAGGCTTGCTGGGTGGGAGACAGAGGCGTGGAAAATGCGGTGGGCTGCGGGAAGGTTGTGCACGCAGACCGACTTTGCAATGGCCTTCTTATCCTAAAACACCAGATGTAATCTCTCTGAACCGCACCCTGGACGGGATACGTGCAAAGGCTGGATGCTGATAGGTGGTTCTGGAAAGAGAGCTACAGTGCATTTGTCTGGTCGTCAAAGCTCCCGCGGGTCCTTAAGCCCCCGGGAGGAGGGATGCGGGGCGAGCGGAGGGTGGGCGGGTAAATGCAATCAGCTCGGAGCAAAGCGCGATCTGCACGTTTGTCACAGTCATTTAAATCCACACTGACCTTGGGACGGACATGGATGTGGAAGATGCTACCGAGAGCTTTGAGATCCTTTAATTCGGAAGGGGAAAGGACTGCATAGCGAGCTTGTTCCGCAGATCCTAGGGAGCATCCATGCAGCCCCTTCCTCTCATCTCCCACAGTGAAGAAGTGAGGACAGAGCGGCGCATGGAAGCAAAACTCTGCAAACGTTTATTCACGCACCACGCTTTCATGTCGGGTGTGTTGACCTGCAGGCAGGCCCACAGCTCCGCTTTCCAGGCAGAGCAACACTCTAGGTGTTCCGTGATTCTCAGGTGCACTGGAAATTCTGAACGGTTTCTGCCCTGGAGTTGCCCATGGTCCAGCAGGAGGAAGAGAAGTAGGAAACCGGGAAGCACTGTCACATGGTTCATGCTATCTTCCAGGGCTGCCGTGAATTAGTGTGTTGGCACAGTCCTACTGTGAAATACAACACAGCAATTAAAAGAGAATGGCTTAACATGAAAGCAATGTTAGGGGAAATGAAAAATTTGGGAAAGAATGCATGTGATATTCATGTCAATACCTACCAACATAAACTACAAAACAGAAGTTACATGACCATGTAGCAGTCAAAAAACCAAGTATAAAAACATGTCAGTTCATACTAAGAGCCAGAGGGAAATATGGATCTCTTAGTCATAAAGGTTTTAGCTGTATGAGTAATGCTTATTTCTTTTAAAAAATAGAATATGAGGAAATATGGAGAAGTATGGGAAGGCTTTATAGAGGACCCAACATTGAAGCTACATTTACATTCTTTTTTAAAAAATTATTTATTTTATTATCCATGAGTTACATTTAATGGCCAAACGAGTTGTTATTACATTTACATTCTTGAACACAATAAGCAGAACTTTTGTAGGAATGCTCAACAATTTTCCTGACAGTGAGAAAGAAAAATGTAGACTATGCAAACTTTATGGTTTAGAATTAAATTTTGTTTTTAAAAATATTATTTATTTATTGTTGGAGAGAGAGAGAGAGAGAGAGAGAGAGAGAGAGAGAGAGAGAGAGAGAGAGAAGAGAGGAGAGAAATGGGCACACCAGGCCTTCTAGCCACTGCAAAGGAACTGCAGATGCTTGTGCCCCATTGTGCCTCTGGCTTTACCTGGGTACTAGGGAATGGAACTCAGGTCAGTTAGGTTTTGCAGGGAAGCTCCATAACTACTGAGCCATCTCTCCAAGCCTTGAATTACAATTTCAATCTATAGACAGTCAATTTTTCTTTTTGGACACAGCTTAACGTTTTCAAAAGTACAGTCATGGAATATCCTCACATGCAGCTGAATTCCTTCTTGCTGCTCTTGGAGTTTAGCCTCTCCTTAAACTCTGGAGACCACAGATGCAGTCCTTTTATTCAGCCTTCTTTTAAGACTGTCACATAATGGGAATCTTACAGTAGGTTGTTTTTTACATGTGGCTTTTTTCACTTAGCATAATGCTAAGCATCATCGTCTGTGCTGTTCTGTGCTGGCTGTTTGTCCCTCCCGTTTCCCCATGTGGTTTCTCATTACTCAGTGGTACCAGATTATTCAGATAAACCATCCCAGAATGGGATGTCAGCCATTCTGGATACACGCTTTCTTGATTTCAGGCACTGAATTAATTATCGTCTCAGGTGTTTTCATGTACAGTGTGAATTTTCTGTGACTAATTGTGATGTTGTACAATTGAATGTGTTCAGATATTTCTCCTAGAGGCTAAATCTATACTGTGCTATTAAATACTGTGTGGTGTTGAGCCCTACCCAGCCTAATGTATTGAAGAGCACTCAGGTTCACAGTCTTTGTTTCTCTGTGTTAATTTGGTTGCAGTGAGTGGAGTAGGGAAAACTAGCTAAAGACCCTGCTGATGGTCAAGGTGTGAGGATTGATACATGTGGCTGAGGACTCAGGGTTTCTAACTCTTTGAACATCCATGTATTTCCTTGCCTGGGACTATACCTGGTTTCTAAATATTTCCTAAATCTTTATGGGAATATTGACCTTTGCCCTGTCAGGTTCAAATTGAGCTTGCCCAGCATGCAGCGTCCACAGTCCACAGGTGCATCCAGAATGGTAACTGGATCACCAGCAGAGGGATCTGAACACTGATACGGAGGTGCAATAATTCCAGACCCTGGTTTAGACCTTCAGCCCACGGGGCTTGCTTAACTTTTCTTTGTTTCCGATGGTACCTTGAGAAGCTGGCTGCTGGGTGGCAGAAATCGAGTACTGAGCTCAGGCATAAAATAAGCCCACGGTTATTTATACAATCGTTTCTTAGTGTCTGCCTCAGAGTTCCAACCTCAGATAGCTAGAGACACTTTATGAATTACTTGCTGCTGAGAAATTGTATTTATTTATTTATTTTATTTTAAAAGCTCTAGTCCTCTTGATGTTACATGAAAGCAATCTTTGTCATAGAAAGCCTCCCAGCAATAATGTGCAAGATGGCAGGAAAAGAAGTGAAGAGACATTCACAGATGATTACCTTCTGGGTGTGGTTCAGAGTGGATGGGAGGAGAATCCCAGCTGGAAAAAGCGATAACATTGATGTCAAAGCGACTGTGTTGTGTAATCCTCATGCTATTGGCAGAGCAGGCTGGATTTTGATTTAAAAAGTTTATCCATTTGCTACATGTGAGACTTGAATGTCATCCCTATTTTTAGTTAATAGCATCCCTCTTTGGCAAGAGTCTCTAGAAACAAGTTATCCCAACTACTCAACTGTAGGTAATGAGAAAACAAGCACTGGGAATTTACTTTAAATACATGTTTTAGGATAGGGCCATGAAGGTTAGTTATAAATCAAGGGATATAAATGCCATATATATTTTTTTCCCCGAGGTAGGGTCTCACTCTAGCCCAGGCTGACCTGGAACTCACTCTGTAGTCCCTGGCTAGTCTTGAACTCACAATGATCCTCCTACCCACACAAGTCCATCACATACAAAAGAGCAGAGGAGAAAGCACACTGCTATGATTTTTTAAATCCTTCATCAAGGCTCACTTCACGACCCCTAGGCTTTTCATTAGTCATGGAAAAATGTACTGATCATGGGATCTACAATGTTTCTGGTTAATTATAACATACCCAAACTTCTTGTTTCCTAGTGTACTGCAAGAGTTTCAGAAAATAGAAGTCAAAATTTCCTCCCATACGTTAATTTACAGGTCTTTATTCAAATAAGATAATTTGGAATCCCTCTGAAATTTTGTTTTTGCTATTTTTTTGTTTGTTTTGTTTTGAGGTAGGGTCTCACTCTAGCCCAGGCTGACCTGGAATTCACTCTGTAGTACCAAGCTGATCTTGAATTTACTATGATCCTCCTAACTCAGCCTCATGAGAGGCGTGATTAAAAGCTTGCACCTCCAAGCCAGGCCACCATCCTATGTTTTTATTAGCATATATTAATTATATGTAATTAAGTTTATTATAATATTACCATACATGCATATAATGTATTTTGATCTTGTTCTCTCCCCATTCCTTTCTCTTATTTCTCTCCCATTCTAGCTTATCCTTTCCTCTTTTCAACTCGTCCTGCTTTGACTTTTGTCCTTTCCTTTGCATGTGTACGTAGGTGGTGTGTACATGTGTATGGGCACATGATGTGCATGAGTGTGTGTTCATATTGTGTGGGCATACATTGTATGTGGGTGCACATGCGTTTATACACATGTATGTGGAGGCCAGAAGTCAACATTAGGTATATGGCTCAACCATACTCCACCCTGCACCTAATCCTCACAGATGTCATCAGACTAGCTAGCTAAAGATACTCCTGTCTCATCAACCCAGTGCTCAGACCACAGGCATAGCCACCATTTCTGGCTTCTAAGTGGGTACTGGGAATCTGAATTCTTGCATACTTGCCATACTTGCATGTATGGCAAGTCCTTTACCCATTAAAACTATCTCACAGCTCTTTCTGTGTGTGTGTGTGTGTGTGTGTGTGTGTGTGTGTCCGTGTCCATACCAATAGGTCTCACTAGAACATGGGTCACAGATTGTTTAAATGGGACATGGTCACTTTACCAGAGAAAATATCTCTCCCAGGGTAATGGGCTCAGTGGATAAAATGCTCAGCACACAGTTCTGGGTACCTGAAATTGGATCCCCAGACATCATGTGGCAGGTTTCCGAAATCTCAGTGCTCCTATATCAAGAAGGTAGGTGGAGATGATAGAATTTCCCAGACACTCACAAACAAAGCTGTCAACAAGAAGAGACCCTGCCCCCAAGAAGATGGAAGGTGAGAACCTACCTGAAAATGTCTCCTTGTCCCCCAGGACAATTACTGCGTATCACCCTCCTAAACTTTCATCATCACAGCTGACATTGTACTTCATAAACATGCCCAAGCAAAGATGTGCAGACATGTGAGGCTCATCCACCCAGTGACATCATGGTAGCTCTCCCATTAAGATCACCTTTGTGCTACTAATAAATTGGTGCAGTCTTAATACCAACATGGCAATTTCTAATGAACATAAAATTTAAAAAAGAAACGTCTTTTAAAGGACCACCAGTTCCGTGATCATGGATGAAGCCAGTAAAGCTTTTTCTTTTCTAGGCACTGTCTTTTAAAATGAGATTCTGTCCAGGAGTGTTACAGTTGCATAATATAAATTGGTGGCTCTGGCTTTTTAAACTCTGGTTCTTTCTGCTGTAAAGCAGCATAAGTGAGTGCCTTATCATAACGGTGGAATAATGACATCTCACGGCCTGTGCGCTGCATTCACAAGTGAGGAAAGTCCCAGAATGGGGTTGACTCAGCACTACCTGACCAGGTTGCTAATGCACTGATGAATACCATTGCCCCTAGGAATTAAATCCAGAGGTGCCCGCCCGCGGCTTGTGTAAAGTTCTCTGTGCCATTTGAAAAAGGTACTTGGAGAACAGATAAGGCTGATTTTTAATTTTAATGTTTTACTCATCGGTTTAAGTACATTTATGGTTTGCTTTGTAAAATGTCAACAGACATCCCAAATGGATAACATTTAAAAAAGATTGAATTTCCTCTATTTACTCTAATATCATCTAAAAAATGTGGTCATCAAGGCCCACAGGTTCATCGGTTAAGATAGCTCATTCAAATGATCATTAAAAAAAAAAAAAACTAAGTACATTTTCTGCTGTTTCTTTCATTGTCCAAAATCCTCATTGACTAGTATTCCAGCAAGATAGAACCAGCAGGTTCATTTTAGTTTTATGCATTTAAGAAGGACTCCGAATGGAATGTACAGGATGGCCAAAGGATATTCTGAGAGGGAATTATCTGTTGCCTACTGGCTATATGCTCATTTTTATATTATAAGTAATAGTATGTATTTGAATATTATGTACTCAACAATTTAAAAGGCCATCAGGCAGGGGAGATTCTCAGTGGCTAAAGCACATGCTGCCCAAGTATGACAACCTATAGTTTGGATGCCCAGACCCTATGCAAAGTCAAACAGTAGCAATCTCTCTAATCCCAGAGCCTGGGAGGCAAAGACAGGAACATTCAGGAAATTTGTGGGCCAGCCAACCTGACATTCACAGTGATGAACAACCAGAGACCCTGCTTCAACAAAGGTAGAAGGGAAAGACAAACACTAGATTGTCCTTTGACTTCTACATGTGCTCTGTAGCATGTGCATGCTTGCACACACACACACACACACACACACGAAGCACACACACGTTAAAAAATAAAAATGCTTTCATATAAAGTTCTTAATTTATTGTGTTATCTCATCCAACCTTAAAAGACAGGCTCATGATGACTGATATCTTCATTTTGCAGTGAAAGAGACTGAGGTTTAACAAACTTAAAATAGCTGACATTTTACGGAGTGTTTACTTAGTTCCAGGCACTGTCTGTTCTAAGCACTTTACATGGTTTAATTTATTTAATCTACACAGGAGCTATAGGAAATAGATATTATTATCATCATCTTGGTTTTGTAGTTTAAACCACAGAGAGTAAAGAAATCCATCCAAAGCTGGCAATCAGTGTCGAAGTCTGACAAGAATCCACTCATCTACTTTCCAGATCCCAATAGCTCACTTCCACAACCTACTGCCTAGTAAAGGCCCAGCAATTAGCTCCAGAGAAATGTGTTAGACCTTAAATTAGAACAAGGATCTTCAGACTGTATGCATTATGTGTTTGATTATAACATATATCATCATCTTTTTCCCAGACAGTCTTCATGGAACAACCCACTATGTCCTTTTCACATCTTGTTATTATCTTCATTTGATGATTAAGCAGACCTGAGTGAGAAATCTCTTGTTTCTGGGAATGACAAAGTTAAAAGACTTAGAAACTGGATGGCTGGTTAGGAGACTGAGAAACTACAGGGTTGACTGGAGACAGGTTGGGGCTCTGAGAATCCCTACTTTGGGAGTTCAGCCAGAAACATTGCTATCTGGGAGTCTCAGTGGTGGCTGGCAGCTTCTAATGCTTGTCTTTGGTTAGCTTGCAGGACAAGCTCACCCATTCTTTCCGTACTTATTCTTTCAATAGAATTCTGAGACTACTAAACTTTCACTAGGCCATCAATCAGTTTAGAACACTTTCAGTTAGAGGTAGAGCCTCAACATACCTAAACCCTTTGAGTGCAGCCCTTATTTGACTTTCCCAATTTTGGGGATCCTTTCCATGGTAATGGATGCTTTCTTGCTTGTCTGTTTTCCTCTTTACTGTCTGCATCATGTTTAATAAAGGCTATTAAATACATTCCTCATACCAGATTGTGATTATCTTGTGGGGCCCTGAATAGTAATGCTTTACTGACCTTTGGGCAAGGATTCATTCCATCACAGGTCACCAAAAGCAGAGCTGATGATCCCCCTCCCATTTCAGACCAAAGCACACAGGTCATATCATCAATCCGTTATTAAATTGAAATAGATATATAAAGGAAAGTGATACATGTTGTCTTATTTCCCAACTCAATTTTCTTCTTTTCTTTTCTTTTCTCTTCTCTTCTGTTTTCTTTCTTTCTTTTTCTTTTTGAGGTAGGGAGGGTCTCACTGTAGCCCAGGCTGACCTCTTTGGTACTCACTCTATTATCTCAGGCTGGCCTTGAACTCACATCGATCCTCCTCACAAGTGGCATGCACCATCACACTGGGCTCTCAAAGATATTTTAACAACTTTTCCAGCTAATTTTATTTTCATTTTTTTTAGGTATTCCTTGTTCTTCATGTTCAAACTTCCAGCATTTCTCCTTTCTCTTGCCTGTCTGCAGCTACAATACACATCTTTCTGAGATCTTGCTTCTTTGCTATGGATGAGCACACACACACACACACACACACACACACACACACACACACACATACCTACCTCATATTGCCTTAGATCTCACCAGGACTCTATCAGCAAGAAAATATTAAAAGATGTAGGCCTTAGTCTTTCACCTACAATAATACTTGCCAAAATAAACTCAAGTATTTTATAACAGTAACAAAGTGACTAACACATCCTTCTTGCTTTAAAACATGTGGTAGTTTCTCATTGTTTACAGATCATGTGGTCTACACTATAAGAACGTTTTTCATATTTATCATCATTTCAAATTCCTTCTTGAGATGTTTTATTGTTGGAGCTAAATTCTTTCATTCTTGGGTGGAACATGTACCTCTTAGGGCCTTTGTGACTTTATTCATGTTGTTTATGCTGCCTGGAATATTGTTTCTTCTTTTTAACCTGGAGAAATGCTTCATCCTGTAGGATAAGATTCAAATGTGTTTCCTATAGAAACCTATGACCCCATAGATAGAATGAGTTGATCACTTTATTAATATGTACTTCAATTTTCACAAAACAGCTAGCCTCCAATGGATGCTTAATTGATACAATCCAATTATTACTGATGAAGAAAATGAGAATCAGAGATTTTATATATTTCTAATTTAAGTAACTTTATTACACACACACACTCACACTCATATAATTTGCCCATTTGAGTAGTTTAAAAAACAGAAACTGTATGTGGGAGTTTCTCTTCTTAAAGGAGCCACGTCTTATATTACAATTATGAGGCCATTGTTCAAACAAGTTTGAATTCTTCAGTTTTCCAGTTTCTATAGTGCAATACTTTTATTCCTCCCAAAGAGAGCAAATATTTATACTTGAAAATGAATTTGATTTTGGAAATAGCTCAATGTTATGTGGATTAGTGTTCAGTGTGTAAAGCTGCTTTTGGTCCAAAAAGAGGTGAAAGTATCAAGTAATGACATTGATTTTGTGAGCCTTACAGAGTCCAAAAAGGGGATTTCTGAACATAGTGCCAGTGATAGAATATCAGGTGATAAGTCACTGCCAAGTGTGATGATCGTAGGGATGACACAAGATTGAATATCGAGGTGCATTCATGACCAAGCAATCTTGTTCTTATCTGTGAAGGCACCACCAGCATATCATATCCAATATTCCGGCTGAAAACATCTAGCAGTAGACTAATGCTTTGAAATTTGTTCGAAGTGTGAATCCCCTGAGGCTGCTGTAAAAGTTAGATTCAAGAACACTGGCACAGGGCCTGATAATCAGCATCTCACACTGTTTTCACATGATGGGCCAGGTTCATCTAGTGAGTACCTGTTAAGCAACTTAAGAGTTGCTTTGCAAATAAATGGATATTGCTACCCTTTTTAAGATGTATATGTGTTAGTTTGGCCCTAATCAAAATATTTGTGCTCATGTATTTTTGAACTATATTTTAGGACACAGACTTTATGGATGAGCAAGAGGAAAGGCCCTTGGTTATTTTCTATTGGATGCTTCTTGGCAGGCAAGAGCTTTTAATCACTGAAGCACCTTCCCAGCCTCTAGGTGCTTCTTTATTCAGAACAGAGCAGCAATTTCTCAAGGAAAAATGAGAAAAGAATTTAATTGCTTAACCTAACTAATATTTCATGGCAGATATTATCACACAAGAATGATCAGAGTACACTTTGATTTATTTAAAGTTGCTATTTCTGATGTGACAATTTTTGAAACAAATGTGCATAAGTACAAAACTCTATTTCACAGCCAAAATGTAAACAGATAAGAAGTCATCAGAGGACTAAATTTCACAGCCACAAAACACAGCTGTGAAACACAACTTGGGAGTGTAATAAAATCAAATAGCTTTCATGCTAATAATGGATATTACAAATAGCAATGAAATGACTTTGTTGGAATTACTTATTTATTTTTTTTAGTGTTTTAATGCCTTTATTAAGGTTGCCTGCTTAACTGAGAATACCCTCATATTGTCACATATGCACTCCTTGAATGCCTCCTATGTGTATTTTGCTAGCAACTAGTGACAGAGAGATGAAGGCGCTCCTAAATCAATCCAAGGAATTTTAGAACAATTACACAGTATGATGTGTGTCATGAAAATATTTGAGGAGTTAGTACTTTTCAGATTGTAAAATAGTACAAACAAATTGCAGCAAATGTTGAAAAAACTTAAAAAAGTGAAATGTATATCCTTAATGATATCACCACACTAATGTTCTTTAGTTGTGTTTTAAGTTTCCATTAAACTAACTCAGACTATAATTACTTCTGATATTTTGGTACACCTTTTTAAGCTACATGAATAACAATTGAGGGTCAAGATATAGTTTAGTTGCTTTTTTTTGCGTGGAGGGGGGTCATGGGGGTTTTAAGCAGTTTCACTATGTAGCCCAGGCTAACACTGAACTCACTTCATAGCCATGGATAATCTTGAATTTGCAGATATTCTCCTGTCTCAGCCTTCTGAGAGCTGAGATTATAGGTGTGGCTTTTAGTTAAAATTTTATAGTTCTATTTGCCTGAGTTGAATTTTAGAAGCCCATAACAACTGTGTATGGTGTATTACTCTCTCTATCTCTCACTCGCTCACTTGCTTCCCCCTTTCGCTTTGTATGTGTGCTTATACACATGCACATGTATATGTCTTTAGGGTAGGAGTGTGATTTTCCAAGGAATTGACCTTTGTCTAATATGGAAATTCCTTTTATAGAAGCAAGGAACCAGAGAAGTAGCTGGGAACTCCATTTAATTTTGTAGGTACTGTGCCATTTGTGCATGTGAAGAGCAGAGGTCAACCTCAGATATTAGCCCTTACTTTCTAGTAAGACAGGGTCTCTTGGTGTTTCATAGTTGAAATGCATCAGGCTTGCTGTCCCACAGGTATCTGGGAATTTTTCTGTCTCTGTCTCAGCCTCCCATCTTGCTGCAGGAGAGCTGGGATTGCAGTTATACACCACCTCACATACCCCTTGTCCTGCTTTACTTGGGCACTGAAGATTTAAATCAAGTCCTCATGCTTGTGTGGCAAATTCAATCTCAGTAGTCTGAAGTTATTTTTTAAATTTATATTTTATGAGTAAGCAGATCTATCCTTGTAGGTACCTTCATAGTCTCTTAACAGTAGCCTTTAGATCTGCAAATCTAGAATCTAGAATAATAATATGAAACAGCTCACAGGCTCACAGTGGCTCCACTGCCTTTTCTAGTGAAACACAGTAACAATTATTTCCTTCCATATTTTAAAATATTTATTTATTTTTGAGCATAGAGAGATAGAAGAGAAACAGACTGAGATAATGGGTATTCCAGGACTTCTAGCCACTATAAACAAACTCCAGATTCATGCACCCTTTTGTGTATCTGGCTTTATATCGGTAATGGGGAAATGAACCTGGGTTGTTAGGATTTGCAGGCAAGCATCTTAATTGCTGAGCCATCTCTGCTGCCCTGGTCACATATATATTTTTTTTTTGGGGGGGGAGGTGTTTTCAAACTACAATGGCAGGATTGAGTCTGACTGCATTTGCCATCTAAACCATTGTGATGGTTAATCTTCATGTCTACCAGATTGGCTATGGGACCATGTAGGAGACTCACTAAGAATTAAGTGAAAGGAGAACAGCTACCCCAGATTGGGAGGCACCTTCATGAGGCACCCCAGGTACAAAGGTGCCCCAGGAATGACTTCCCGCTTTCACTTTTTGCTGGCGAATGCATCCCTCCAGGACTGCTGCTACTGACATTGCCCTTCGCTGACTTTGGACCTTGGTTTCTTTGGCCTTCCCAATTGGACTAAAGACCAATGGCTCTCCAGAACCTGTAGGCCTTTAGTCGAGGCTGGGACTGCTGAGGCATCCAGCTTCATGGATTGAGCACCTACTGGGTTCTCAGTCTTTCCAGTGTGCAGTTGGCCATTGTTGAACACCCTAGCCTTTATTGTATAAGCCAATCCAATAGATCCCCCTTCATAATACATAATGCATATTCACTCAATCAGTTTTGCTCCTTTAACACAACCATTGTAGGAAAAAAAAACATTGTTGATTTCTGATCTAGACTAATAATCTTCTGGATTGATAAGCATGTTTTCTTTTATGATTCCATAGCTACTTTAATAGCAGGAGGTGAGGATATGGAAAATAGTCCTGGGTCATATAAACCAACTCCTTTTGTTGGGGTAGAATGGTTATTTTTAACTAGAATTTACTTAGCTTGATTCCTGGAGGTCAGCAGGATCTGCAGGTGGTGTGACATCTGTTTGTCATGAGAAAAGTGAGGGACATTATTTGAACTTAGCTAGATTCATCTTGAATGTCTGAGGGAAGAGCATTTTCAATCAGTGTGTGAACCTTCTATAATAAAACTCAGCAAAGAGGCCGGGGAGATAGATCAGTGGATTAAACCACTTGCTGTGCAAATATGAAGAGAAGAATTGAGATCCTCAGAATACACGTAAAAGCTGGTTGTGGTACTGAGTGTCCATAATCTTGGCCCTCCGATGGTGAGATGAGTATCAGAAACAGAATCCTAGAAGCTTGCAGGCTGGATAGCATGGAATACACAGAAGAAAGCAATAAATGAGACCCTGATTCAATCAAGGTGGAAGGTGAGGACTAACATCTGATGTTCTCTCTTCCACTTGTATACTGTGGAGAAAGTGTATGCTCACAGGTACATGCAAGCACACACAAGATGAGAAGGTAGCTATTTCAGGAAGGCTCTTTTCATATCCGACAATTAGATGCATCACTTCACTAGAATACAGGTTCAAGACATGTTCATGATTGATATACGCTCATAAAGATTACATAGTGTCTTGTTCAGGAGATCAGAGCATGAAAGAAAATGAATACTGTCTGTGACTGTATTTAGAAGGATAGTGTTGGGTTACTACTTCCTCCAGATGGAAACATTTCCCCTTTGAGGGAGAAGAGAGGGTCAGAGCACTCATAAGAAACTTACAGGAACTCTAACAAGTCACAAGCCTCAGGAGGGCCCCTTGTAGGTTTTATAAGCAGTGATCTTTGGTGGAGCTGCATGCTAGTTGTGCGGTGAACCCCAGGAATACAGCTTGTATGAATTATCACTAAGGCTGCTGTGGGGTTTTGGTGGTACATGCCACCTGAGTAACCCATGTTCCTATAAGTAAGCTCTCACACACACTCTGTCAGTAACCCAATAAACTCATTGAGATTTAGGTGGAATCATTTCTTTAGTTTATCATTGGTACCCTATCTGAGATGAATAAACATTTTATTAACATCTCCCCAGGAAAAGTCATGGAACAGGAAGTGAATAAGAATACTGATGATTAAAAATGTCTCAGGTGACTATAAATACCACCCACAGACCTCAAGAAAGCTCAAGTAGAGATATTTGTCTCTGAATGTCCCAGAAAGATTGAGGTTTGTGAAGCAGAGACCAGGCCTGGGACTCTAGTCTTGTGAAGATGAGAAGATAACCATCATATGATATGGGCCTGGTGATCATTAGCATGAAAGAATAATGGTTTTCTTTCTTTTTTTCACTTTTCTGGCACCTACTCTTATTTGCTTGTACTATTCCAGAAAGGACTTCTAAGCATGGTTTAGTTTGAATTTTCCTTTAAATTTAGCAGGTGTGGGCAAAACCGGATTAATCCAGTCATGCACATATATATCTCTAAACGTCACAAGAAGGCATACTTTCTACCTGAATTTGGCACAACTCAAATCAAATCCATACTTTTATCTTACTTTCTAATTGATTACTTTGCATTATATCCATCTTTCATATGCTTTTTCTCTCCTGGTGGGATCTCATGACATTTCATTTTTGTACTGCTCTCTTCCACATTTAAAAGCGTAGAATGAAAAAGAGGTGATGGATACAACTCAAGTGGGCACAATACTAACCACTCTGCAAGGAGTCAGTAAGTAACCAACAAATGATAGAAAAAAAAGGATTTGATTGTGTTTTGTTACCTGTAGTCCATTCTTAGCAGTGCATTAGTTTTGGTCTCTTAGGACAGCTTTAGTACGCAATCTTTTTTTCACTGATGGATCCTTTTTTAAAAACATTATTTATTTACTTGCAAGAAGAGAGAGAGAGAGAGAGAGAGAGAGAGAGAGAGAGAGAGAGAGAGAGAGAGAGAGAGAGAGAGAGAGAGAAAGACTCAGAGTGAGAATGGATGCACCGGTGCCTCCAGCCACTGTAAATGAACTCCCTATGCACGCACCACTTTGTGCATCTGGCTTTGCGTGAGTAGTGGGGAATCAAACCCTGGTCCTTAGGTTTTGTAGGCAAGCACCTCAACCGCTGAGCCATTTCTCCAGCCCCTGATGAATCCTTTTAATTTGCTCTTAAAAATGTTGCTCTTTGGTTTCTCTTATTCTACTGTTTTGCTGCTGTCAAAAGTTTTTGGTGGGTAAGTGTGTGTGTCATGTATATGTAGGTGTATATGCACATGTATGTGTGGGTATGTTTGGAGGCCAAGGACAACCTCAGGCATGATTCTCAGGAACCCGGTCCACTTCCTTTTAGAAAGGATTTCTCAGTGATTAATAACTTAAGTAGATTACACTGGCTAGTCAGGGAGCTCTAGGGATTCGCCTGTCTCTGCCTTCCCGTTGCCGAGGTTATGACTCACATACAATCCTGCTTAGTATTTATGTGGGGACTAGGGACCAAATGAGGTCTTCATGCTTACTAGGCCCTTCCATTACCAACTGAGTTATCTTCTCAAACCCATCAACTTCTTTTTACAACTTCTTGTGTTTTCCAGCTGAGTTATCAATCTCTTACATATCAGATTACGTCATTAGTGAAAGCTAACCTAGATACACTGAGTATCATGATGGTTGTATTCTGGATATACAATGCTTTCTAGTTTTGACCATTGAAAGTGTGATTCTTCATTCAGTTTTGAACTTCAGTAATTGAGCATGCATTCATTGCAACAGTTTACCGTAACAGTTTAATATAGGCTTAATGAAGATATGAAAGTTATATTTTTATGATGTTTTAACTGCTCCATGGGTAGAATTCTGGGATAACAAGTCCATGGTTAAACTATATGACCACCACAAGTAAATGTGGCTAGAGGGGTTTACTGTCCTTTCCTCCTTTCTCTTGTTTCTTGTTTCTTTGGCTTTTCTTTTCTTTTCCTTTCTCTTTTCTTTGTTTGTTTCTTTCCTTCCTTATCTCTTGCTTGCTTGCTTCTTTCCTTCTTTTTCCTGCTAGGGATTAAAATCAGTGTCTCAAACATGCTAGACAGGTATTTTACCTGAGCTATGTCCCCAGTATTCATTCACTTTTTCACTGTATTTTCTATTGTCATAGGTCATGTAAGGTAAATTTTTCTTCAGCATTTATTGGAATATCTAGGGTAGCAAGAAGTCTTTTTGTTCCAGGTATGAGGAGTAAGTCTGGGAAACTGGCCAGCATACTGACATTTCTTGGACATTTTTAACTTTTAATATTTGTTTTTATAATAATGGGTAGGATATTTATTATTGGGTGTTCTAGGAAATCCAAGAACTATTGCAGCCATAATTGTTCTGATTCAATTTTTCTTCATGGTTCTCTCTGAATGTGCTGTATAAAGCTTATTGTTATTGCTATTTCATTTTCCAACCTTTTATATATTTAGAGGAGGGAATATTTTTATATACAGATATTAAAAATGTTATACTCATGTATAATGTAGGCATCCTGAAGTGTTTGGACAAGATACTCCCCATGATTTCCCTAACCCCCCCTTAAGTGATTCATTTACATATGCTAAACATTTTTTTCTCTTGTTCTTTCAATAGCTTAGTATTAATATTGTTCACCATGTTCACTTGTTCCTCTTTTGAACAAATTCAATGAGCATAAAAGATATTGAAAAAAGTCATTCAAATATGAAAGGAAAGGAGAAGACAGAGACAGCAGAGACAAAGGTATTTATCATGCAACTTAACTGTTTCAGATACCAATTATTTCAGTCTCTTTATGTTTCCCTTTTCCAACGAAATTGGAAATAATAATAAACCCACTTACAAGTGAAGCATAGTTAATGGTGGGGCATAATTTCTTGTTATCACATGAATTCTTTTAATAGAGTTTAAAGAGAGTTTTTCTTTGATAGGACAGATATGGAATCACTTTGGTCTGAAATATCTATAGAGTATTCATGAGTTAAAGGTACTTAAGTATATCTTTCAATATTAGAATACCGAGTATATTTAGTGCATTTTGCTCTTACACTCTTCTGAAATTTTTTGTTACTTAACTACTTTCCAAATTCTGTTTTCGATTTCCAAGTCTTACATTTGTATACATCTGGATGCTTTACAATTTGTAAATAAATTCAATTCAATCAGAAAATACCATGACATTCATTGATAGTTAATTTAAATATTGTATAAAGATGACTTTTTTCTGGCACACTTTTAAGAAAAATATTTGTGCTGGGTCTGGGGATAGCTCAGTGGTTAAAGGTGCTTGACTGCAAAGTCTGCAGGCTAGGGTTCAATTTCCCAGTACCCACCAAAGCTGCATGCACAATGTAGTTCATGCATCTGGAATTTATTTATAGTGGCAAGAAGCCCTGGTGCAACCATAGTCATGCATTCTCTCTTTCTCTCTCATAAATAAAAATATTTCTGAAATATTGGTCTGATGAGAGAAGAGTTTAGTGTTCTGCACAGAGAAGAACTAGTATTGGTCCCATGCAGAAGTGCTTAATATCCCAGGATCAAGTAGAACATTTCCATTTACCTTTCTGCATGTTGAAATGTGTGTTTAGTAGAAGATTTTTTTTTTGGTATAAACTGTGGAATGCTTTCCATGGGCAGTGTGAGAACTGTTCTGTGGTATGAAAGCCCCTCTGGAGGGAGGACATTTTACTCATCTTCCTGTCTCCAGAGCCTGGCATGGTGTTTAGAATACTTCCATTGGTGTGTTGAACCAACAGCTCAGTAGTGATATAGTAGGAGCACATAAGCATGATTAAATAGACAAATATAACATCAGGTGAAGTAAATATTTCATGAACATAGTGAGCCTTGCCATAATTTATTCTCATACTGCATAGAAAACCAATAGAGGATTGATTTTATTTGGTTAGAGAAGTTTACTCTTAGCCATTTGGCCTTCAGTAATATTTATTTATTTGCAGAGGAGAGAGAAAGAGAGAAAGAGACAGAGGGGGTGAGAGAATGGGTACACTAGGGTCTCCAGCTGCTGCAAATGAATCCCAGATGCATGTGACACTTTTTGCATATGGCTTTATGTGTGTACTGGGGAATCCTTAGGCTTAAGCAACTTAACTGCTGAGCCATCTTTCCATCCCTCCATAATTTATTAATGGAGAACAATCTTTTATATAAATATCTGACTCTAGTAGTTTACCATATGCCATGTCATATAATCTATCATATATTTATGTATGTTCTATCTATCATCTATTATCTACATCATCTTCCCTCCACCTAGATTATAAATTTGCTGAGGATACCTGAGCTCTTACTAGCTTTCTTTCTCCATGTATAATAAGGGTAATCAATAACTTATTTAGTGAATAGGGTTCATAGTTCACTGGGTGGTTTCAAGTATGACCTTCTACATGTTTCTTCAAATGTATATTTGGGAGAATAATATATTTTCTGTGTTATTAAAAGATGTGTTGAATCTAGTAAGAATTATTCTGTAGTCATAAAAATTAAAATTAAGAGTTTGAAAACTGGTGGGGGAGAATATCCAGAGACATGGCCCCCTCAGTGACAACACACTAGGGCCGGCAGAACCAGGCTGACTCCTAGGCTCCTGCCCCAAGGACTGATCCAGACTGCCCACGGAGGAGGATATCCAGCTGATTGGGGATGGGGAAGAGGGGCATTGGGGAACTGAGGATAACAACTCATTATTTGCCCATTAAATAATATAACTCATTATAGACAATAAAAAAAAAAGAGTTTGAAAACTGAAAGCTGAAGCTATTCTGATTTGTAGTTTTGTCTAGGCATTTAAATCCTGGTTGAGTTATTCCTTGGGCTTTCAGAATAATGTGTAAATTGCCTTTTTGCTTTCTTATATATGGAATTTGCACAGTTTTCCATCATAGTGTTGTTGAGGGTTAAATTTGATGCTTAACTCTCAAGGATAGATCCAAAGTGTGATGGTAGATACTCACCAAGCATGAGCTTCCTTCCTTGCCTTAGTTCTCTGTCTAGTTCTCATGACAATATGACCTATTTTTCAGGCCCTGATAAATATGTCTATGTCTAATCAGTATTTCTCCATGAGCTCCTGACTTGTTTTTGTTGCCTTTTGGAGATTTACACATTTACATATTTGTCTTTCTCACTTCCTGTTAATACTTTATGGGATGAGTTTCTTTTGTTTACAGTCTCATATAGCTCAGGCTAGCTTTGAACATATTATGTACAAGAAGCTGGGGCCTGGAATCCTAATTCTTTTGCCTCCACTTTCCAAGAGCTAATCACTTTCTTGTTCACTGAATGTATTTTGCTGACATTTGGAAAACTGACTTGCAGATAAAGTAGAATGCCAGCTGCCTTGCCTACCCCTAAACATACCTAAAGGATGGTGATTGCTGGTTGAATCAGCATCTTCAAGTGTGGCCTTAAATCTGTTCTGCTCACAGCCTAGGAGCAGTCCATGTCCTCAAGAATGACTGCCTCAGTCTCCTCTGGCTTTTGGTCATGGACTCTTGGTCACAGACACCAATTAAGAACAAATTTCTATTATCGAGACAGGTACAATGCAGTTGACTACATTAATTTTTCAGGGCTGGGTAGATGGCTCACTGGGTAAGACTTGCTGCTTATGCATGAGGGCCAGAGACCACCCAAGTTTGATTTCCCAACACACAAGTAAAAAGTGAGTGTGGCAGAGCACACTGAAAACCCAATGCTGTGTGGGGAAGGGGGATGGTGAGAGAGAAGAATTGCTAGGGCTTGTTAACCAAAAATGACAAGCACTGGGTTGAGGGAGAGACTGTCTCAAAGAAATACAGGAGTGAGCAATGGAAGAGAACACCTGATGTTCTCCTCTGGCTTCCGTGAGATGCACTGGGTGCACACATCCCCCCCCCCCACTCATCAAGATAGAAACCACATTCTTTGAAATCATCTCATTCCAGGGCTACCACATTGGCTAACAGTCTGAGTTCAATTACTCTTTGTTTTTCTCATTCCAGGTCTTGTCATGTTTCCTAGATACTTGCATAAACTTACGTTACTCACCAAGAATCAAAGCTAAATTTACCTGGTTATGGGTTGATGCTTCCCAATTTTAGTGGTGCCAACTATTGATTTGATATGGTATGGTTGCCTTGCTCACATTTACCATTTTCAGATCATTGACATCATCCTGGAAATCATTACCTCTTACCAGCAGCATTGCAGTTTCTTCTGACATCAGCTTATTTTGGCTGACACTAACAGAAACAAGCCAAAATGACAGGCACTTACTTTTCCTTCCATCTCATAAAACCATCAGTAGGAATTTCCATGGTTCTGTCAAGAATTCTGCAATGCTGAGGCTCTGAATTGGCTTCCTGTGGGTTTCTTGACCTTCCTCTCATGGACATAATAAAGCTACATCAGCACCAGCCATCATGTCTTCACAGCAGAGCATGTCACTGAAGGAAGGAAATGGAAGAATTTCTCCTTATGTATCTATTTTTCCACCAAGAAGGCAAGGCTTTCCTAGGTAACTGTCAAAGCTTTCCTTTAGATCTCATTAACTAGGACTGGGTCACTTACTCATGTCCTAGTGTAAGCACACCCAGGAGGGTAAGTATCTGCTATTTCTAGACTCTATATATGCTAGTGAAAAAAAGAAAGACTGAGAAAGTTCTCAGGTACATTTCTGCCAAGTGTACTACCTCCACAGCTTTGGCCTGTTCTTAAACTTAGAGTAACTTTTATTGCTAGTGAGTTTGGGTAAATCTAGGCTCATTTTACTCTTTTATTGATCACCTGCCTTAATTTCATGGGCTATTTAGTGAATGCAGAAGGGACCCAGCTCATCCCTCTATGTATGCCTCTGCTCATGACATTCCCTTCCCTTGGAGTCTCTTCCCCATAATCTTCCACAAATGCCAATGCTTACATCAAGGCTCAGCTCTTCAGCAACAATCTTCATGCAACTTTCCTCTTTCCATCAGCTGTGATTTCTCTTTATTTCTTCCTAATTTCTGAGCATTTCTATCCATTATAGAAGCTACCCAGACATAACATTTGCTGTTTGATTACTCCTAAAATACAAAAGTATGATTAAAAGACATTTTCACCACTGTGGAGGTGCCAGTGCAAAGCTAGCAAGCAGGAGTGAGATTTCTCACTGCAGAGTGAGTTGTGCATGCACTGCCTAGGATTGGGACCTTAGTTAGATTTCACTCTTCTTTCCTTGTAACATAGTAAGTTTTGTGAACCCATGAGAAGATGTGCTTCATTGAGAATATGGCTGTTACTCGAGAGATGAAACTAGATGAATGCTGGAAAGGTATTTAACTGTTGGTATGAAGAAAAGAAGAGGAATGGAGTAATTCTCCTGAAAATATAGTCTATCAGTCTAGGAAGATACGTACATGTACTTTTGAAATGATAGTAGAGTGTTTCTTGGAAGGAGTTGTTATGCTATTGTTTAGCACATACCCTTTGAAGACAATAAGCTTCCAGAAGCCAGGAACAAACCCTTTCATGTGGTGTGGAGGCTTTAGAGACAGACCATTGAAGTTAAATACATTCCTGCATGTTCCCCAAGACTATGTGATCATTGGGAAAATACATGAAAGTGTGGGTCTTTTGTTTTACCTACTGTGAAGTGATGATAAAAAATACCCTTCTCACAGGTTATGTGGAGATATTTAGTGGAATAATACCTAGGAAAGTGTTTTTTAAGGTGCATTACTATTGTATGATTAAGAGATTACCATTATATATCCTTATAATATCTACAAGAACAGAACAGTTACTCAGATGAGATGTGTTTTTAATGAATGACAAAATAAATGAATGAAAATAATTATAATAGTCTACTTTTCTTTCTATAAGAATGACTCTAAGGCTTAAAGGCATTTAGTAATGCAACTGCATGCATTACTAAAATATGGAAATCAATAAAAATCATTACTAAGTCTTAAGAAACAGTAGATTATGTCAAGTTTAACATGCAGTTGAGTGCCTTCTCTGAATCCACCATGGCTCTAGGGGAACCCTTCACTTCAAGTTCCCCAACTTTGTCACCCCTCTGGGGCCATGCGTTTTTTCATGGATTCATTATCATCTAAAGTTCTCTTTCAAAACTTAATAAAGTTTACTATATGACGCCTGTGCAACTTATGTATTCTCTTCAAGCTTGACATTGTCCATATCTTTCTTGAGTGTTGAGCTTTTCAAAGGGTCTGGTATTATCTGGATGCTATTGCACTTGCACTTTAGGTTTATGCCTATCTAAGGCAAGGAACAAGGGACCTCTCTGTTACTAAAAAGGGATTCCAGAAACATGGGAATCTGCAAATGACCTGATCCTACTTTGGGGGCTACCAGACCCAGTATATAGCAATGCTATTATGAAAATTGTATTTTGTAAATTGTATGGTTTAGTTTCTTCTATGCTCAACTCTAGTAAAAGAAGGATTTTTTTCTCTCAGGAGAATATACACCTTTCAGTTATAAATTTTGGGGGTATTTACATAAAACATGTATATTATTAAAATACTGGAACAGTAACAAGGATGTTTCTCATAGTTTATCCTGCTGTTATAAATTTATGGCATCATTGAACAATATGATAATCAAGTTAGGGTTTATTGGTGGTGTTTTTTCATCCTTCCTTCTTTCCTTTTCCCTTCTTTTCTTTCTTCCTTTCTTGTTTCTATTCTTTTTTCTTTGAGACAAGGTCTTAGTCTAGTAAAGGCTTGTCCAAAACTCATTCTGTAGCCCAGGCTGGCATTGAACTCATGATGATCCTCCTACCTCAGCCTCTGAGTGCTGGGGTTAAAGGTGTGTGCCACCATGCCTGGCTTTTTATTATTATGTTTTCTTTAATTTTTTAATCAAGTGATTAATAATGTTAATCAGTGAGGTACCTGACAATTTTCCCTGCTCATAAATCTTGTTTGTTCTATTCTGATGTCTCTGCACCCTACCAAATTCCGCCAGTCACTATCTGCCTCTGCATCTTCTATTTTGTGTTTATAATTATCCTAGAACACATTTTGTGTTTTACAGTGTGGCTGGGGGTATTTGAGGAACCTGTTTGTGCCACAGATAGAGATCACTCGAAATCCTTTCAGGATGGAACTACTGCTGGACTTACATACCCAAACTCCTCTTGGCACATATGAATATATAATAAAAGAGTCCATACTGTTGGCAGAGATATGACAAGTAACTGTCCCCTGTAATTTCTTGCCTAGACAAATCTTAAGCATAATGCCTTTTATGACTGTACCAAAACCCCACAAAAAACAAAAAACAAATGATTACAAGTCAAAAGTGAGTATTACGTGAAAGCTGGAAGTAAAACCTTATCTATCCAAAGACATAATTTTTAAATAAAACTCTTTTCTGAGTTAGCTGTATATTGGCCTAATTTAGGCTTATTTTAAATAAAAGGGGCAGAGTCATCAAAACTCCATTAACCTAATTTGTTTAAATGAAAGTAGCACCTTATGCTTGGCTTAAACAGAATTTGAATGAAAAGAGAGAAGAAGTATCATTCTATGAAATTAAGGTGGCAGACCTCACTCATTTATAAAAAGAGAAGATGTGAAGTCAACAAAAGAAGTCCTGTGTTATAGTGTTTGGCTTCGAAAATGCCAAATAAAGGGAAAATAGTCTAATGGTAACAAAAATAGGTGATGCTTATTCAAAATCTTTAAATGCAAAATCTCTATCTTATTTGTATTTCTCAGTGAAGGACATCCTACTAAAATGCACAAATGAGTCTCACTTTATCTTCTAGACTGTGACTTAAAGGACTAACTCCTGAGAGCCTTTCTTGCAACCTAAAGGGAACTTTGTCAATATCACACATGCATCTGAAATGCTGCCAGTTTGAAACTTTATTACCAGAAGCCATACACTCTGGAATTATCTTTGTCAGATCTAAGAAAGAAGCCAACCTTCCCAGCAGTCTCTTTTGCATCTCTGAACTTCTGTATCATTGCATCTCTAGGGCCTGGAGTAATGGTGTGACAATTGCATGGTGCACCCTCCTCTCTTCAATTCTGTTTCTGAGGGTCGGGATGACCTACAGTGTAACAAAATAAGCTACTCATTCAGTTGAGCCAGATGTCCTTTGAGAAGCTAAGAAAAAGAATAACAGTGTCACGAAGTTATTAGTGTACCATATATTATAAGCTATAAATGACAGCTCTGAGTGAGGCTGTCCTGCTTGGGAGTCTGCCACTTCCTGCTGGAATCACCCCCCAGGAGGCAGGAACTGAGATACAATCAAACACTGTGTTCTGTAGATGAGCTACAGTCCATAAGCCTAGAAATTAGGGCAGTTGATTAACAATAATAGCAGTTAGGTATGCATTTTGTACTACACTGATTTAGGAGAAGAGATTCTTTGTTTAATATAATCATTGCCAGGTGATTTTAAAACTTAAAATGCTATAAACTAATGAAAAATTTTAAGATTTTGGCAAGAATAACTGGAACAATAAGAGGCCATCATCTCTGCCAGTATGAGAAGGGACAAAAAAAAAGTACAAACAAAATGAACAAACAAAAAATCTCCCCCCAAATAAATAGCACATAACCCATCCCATGTTTTAGTTGATTGATCCTATTGCTCTCAATATTACCCAGTCACTTAATTATACCTTCTGATCACTGTTAAATGACAAAATGTTAGTGTCTTTCTTCTGCTGAGATTCTAGCATCTATGTCTAGTGAGGCTTTGACTCATTTTCTATGTCCTTCTATGTTCCTTGCAATGTGTTGTTAAAGTAAAATTCCTTCCATAGGTTATGTGTTTGAATATTTAATGTGCAGTTGACAGAATTGTTTGGGATGGTGTGGAGCTGTTGGATGGACCCTTGCTGGAGGAAATGAGTCCTTGGGGGGTGAGTCTTGGGATATTCTAGTCCAGCCCCTTCTGCCAGCCCACTCTCTCTTTTCCTCTCTGATGATATGAAGATGTGATGTTGGCTATCCATTTCTGGCATGCTTTCCCTACCATGATGAAATTTCCCCTCAAAACTGTAAGCCTAAAATAAACTCTTTCCTTTCATATGCTGCTTCTCATCAGATGCCTGGTCCCACTAATGAGAAAGGAACTGATATAGCCCATCACCCAGGCATATGCTGCTCTTGTCTGCTCTCCCTTCTGTCTTTAGTTCAGACCTGGACTCTGAGTCCAGGAGATCCTTTCACTCTATTCCCTCTGCAGTCTGGTACTAACACACCAAGGGAGGGTGGGAGTGGAAAGAACAGCAGTTCAGGCTTGCTACTGTGCATCCTAAGCAACCACTAAACACTGCCTGGGTATCTTGGAGTATTTTTGCCTAAACTGACACAGTTTTTTTTCTATCTTAGAGAGAATTTTGTAATTTAAAAATACTGTTGTAAAGTCCATAGATCTTGAGCACTACATATTTGAAGTACTTCCTTTAAAAAGTTTCCCTGTTCCAGTTACTAGATTTGTCTATCAGGATAGATTGTGCTATACTAACTAATACCCTCCAAGTCTTATTGGTTCAAATCAACAAAGATTTGCTGTCCACTCATGCAAAGGATGAGTGAAAGGATTAGCAAGGTTTTGTTCATCACAGTAAACTAGGGCCCTGGTGACTGAGGTCCATCTCAATCACGCTTCTGGACCACCCTAGGTCAAGAAACATGGTAAACTGATGCCAATGTCAAGTGCCTACAAAGCATGGCATATGACACTTGGTCATAGGTGTCAATGCTCATGTCTCTGCTTTTAAAACCAGAATAACAGAGAATAACTCTCATGAAACCAAGAGATGGTCTTGGCCTTTTTTTGTGATGCTAATTCCTATGGCTATGCTGTTATTTCCCTCTATTTTATGGGGCCTGACTATATCAACCATTTCTTTTCCACAAATGCTTTTCTGTTAATAAATGACCTTAGTTTCATGCCAATGACATTACCTCCCATGGAATTATTCCTAGTGCAGTCTTCTCCCCCCCATTTCCCTTTCTTTAACATGAACATGAAAGGCAAAGAAAAAGGATCAGCATTCTTTATCCAATCTGGATTTCTGGTTATGGAAATTCAACAATCCTTCTTCCCTCCAGTGGTCTCAGCCACCTTCATTTTATTGCACCTGCTGTGTGATATTGTAAACTCTGTAGGACCTTCTTTGCTTACTTAATCCATTTAACCCACTATTCCTGTCATTGACTTCAAGGTTCCTTGTCTTCTCAATACCAGTGTTTCCTTAACTTCACTCCATGACTGGATCTCATCTCTGTCTACAGTCTCTAATTCTGAGTGTTCTATTCCTCCATCGTATCTTTAATGGCAGGTGGTTGTTGCGGTCAACATTCTAGTTGCTGTGCAGAAAGAACCCAAGCAAAGCGACTTGCGGAGGAATGGGTTTATTTGGCTTATGGACTCGAGGGGCGACTCCATCCTGGCAGGGAAAACGATGGCATGAGCAGAGGGGTGGACATCACCTCTGCCACATCACTGCAAACAGCAGCAGGAAGGTGTGCCAAACACTGACAAGGGGAAGCTAATTTATAACCCCCCAAAGGCCGCCCCCAACAACACAGCTCCATCAAGGTTGTAAAACCCAAACTGCCAATGACCCTCTCTTTCTAACCAATCTCCATTCCATAGAACCAGGTGGGCTACCAACTTGTTAATCCAGGGGGGATCAAAGCATTCAGGCCCCTTACTTCAAAGAGTCCACATTCTTCCTGTTGTTCTAATGCAGACCAGCTGGCCCAATCTCAGTGGTTGTAATCTCTCAAACAATTTCAGGTGAACGGGCATTAGTTTCGACCCAAAGATCTTTCTTTATGTGCCATCTCCATCTGCTCACACCAGTCCATCTTTACATAAAGCAACCCTGCACAGGTTCCCAGGACACAAGCAGGCAAAAAGCAGCAAGCCTCTCATGCAAACTGCTTCTGGCACAGTCTTGACAAAGTTCTTTCTCACCCTCGTAAGCCAAACCTCACAGTCCATAGTCACAGCACTGCAAGGTCTCTCTCAGGACAAGGTTTCCAGTCCATCCACATTCCTCCTGTAGATCGCTTCCAAAAGCCCAAAGCCACAAGATCAGGGTTCTAGCAGCAACAGATGACCCCACATCCTGGTACCAAAACTGTTGCGGTCAACTTTCTAGTTGCTGCACAGAAAGAACCCAAACAAAAGTGGCTTGTAGAGGAATGGATTTATTTGGCTTACGGACTGAAGGGGAGACTCCATCCTGGAAGGGAAAACGATGGCATGAGCAGAGGGCTGGACATCACCTCTGCCACAGCACTGCAAACAGCGGCAGGAAGGTGTGCCAAACTCTGGCAAGGGGAAGCTGTCTTATAACCCCCAAAAGCCCGCCCCCAACAACACAGCTCCATCAAGGTTGTAAAACCCAAACTGCCATCAGCTGAGGATCGATCTATCAGAACACATTCATTTGTTTGTGGGGGACACCTGGATCAAACCATGACAGTGGTCTACATGCCTACTGGCATCTGTTCTGGCTTCCATAGTTCATCACCGCTTTGCCTGTAGAAGTCCTTTTGTCTGTAAACTTCTTCCACGCTTTTCTTTCTTCATTCATCTTTCCATGGTTAGCTGTTCAGCGATGCTTTTGCTTAGTCCCCAGGATTCCTCACTGACCTTGAACTTCCAATTGCATCTTTGAATGGCTGAATGGTGCTGATGGAGTGTGCCACAAATTCATGCTAGGTCATTTTAACTGAGCCGTCATTTCTGCTCAGTGTTTCTTTTATTCATCACTTGCTGACTCACGGCTCATCCCACACAGCAGTTTTTCTAAACATTTTTAACTCTCTTTAAGATTCAAGCTCCGCTCCAGATATGGCCC
>PVHP010023200.1:0-27517 GCA_004024765.1 Zapus hudsonius
GAGGTTTTAAAGGGTTTGACAAGGTCTTTATCAGGAACGGACTGGAAGCGGTTTATGTTATATGCTGTCAAAGGAGCTGGCTGCATTCTGCCTGTGTCCTGAACACTTAAATGCTGCTAACTTGAACATAATGGGCTAATTTGCTTGTTGGAAGAAATCTCAAGGCAGGATATCAATCAGTTTGGTGTTAAGGAAGCAGATGTAATTTTTAAGGAGATCAGAACCTTTAAAGAGAAATTTTCTGTGCTGCACCAGGCCAAAAGGAAAAGTGTCCTGAGGGCACACATCATAGGTTCCATCTGGTAAAATTCCAGATTCACTTGAAGAAAGAAAACCTAAACTGAGGGTGTTCCCTGCTCAGCCCAACTGCCTAAGGAAAAGTTTCTCCATGAAAGCATGTAGGGAATGCAGCTACCTCTACAGTTATGGTTCCAGGGGCCAGGCTTCATCCCAAGCTAGCAGTAGAACTTAGAAGCAGCAGCCAGCTCACAGTGGTTTTGAAGGCATGAAAGATTCAAAGTGAGAGGGTCATGGAGTGGTGCACCATGGTTCCAGAGAGCCAATAAGGCCATTGAATGAAGCTATGAAAGAGATCCTTAAGTTTCAAAGGCAAATCCAAGGTGCCAGACATTCCAGGACCACAGGATATCTGTTGAGGAGAGCCACAGATTCAGAGTGGAGTACCCCAAGAGAGGCATAGCTGGAGGGTGAAGCCTCCCAAGCCATTTGGAGCCTAGATGATATCCCATTACAAATCCCAGATGCCAGACATGAAGCTGCAAGATTTTGAGTTTCCTGCTGGGATTTGGTCTTGCTTTGGTCTGATTATTCCTTGTTATAGCCCCATTCTACCCTTTGGGATCAGGATTGTTTCCTTTGTGCAACGCATGTTGGAAGTACATAACTCAATTTTTACCATTAGAGGTGCTCCCAGTTAAGTGTTTGCTTGAATCTCAGAATAACTCTCCTCTTAGCACTTTTCAACAGTGTTGGAACTGTTTAAGACTTTTGAAATCAGAATGAATACATTTTGCATTATGAGGTAGCCATGAGACTACGGAGATAAGGGGTAGAAGGCTATGTTAAACAGGATATGTTTGGGTTTCAAGTTGACCAGGGGTGTACTTATGATGGTTTATATTGACTATTACCTTGAGAGGATCTAGAATCACCTGAGAGAGATTATCTTAATTAGGTTAATTGAGGTGGGAAGATCCATGTTACCTGTGAGTAAGCAGGGTCCCAGACTATATAAAAAAGGAGATAGCATTCATCTCTCTCTACTTTGTCCCTCCAGATATAATGAAGTGACACAAACTTCTCCTGCCCACATTTTCCCTGCCATAACAGACTTCTCCTCAAAACTGTAAGCCAAAAATAAACCACTTCCTTCCACTACTTTTAAATGGGTATTTTCTCCCAGCAATGAAGAAGTAACTCATACCGTGAGAAGAATCTCCTCCTGGGACCTTTACAGGGGAGAATGGTAAAATCAACCTTCAGTCTTTTCCCAACCCATTTCCAACTGGCTTCCTTGATAAAAACTTCTACATGTTATGCCAAGATGGTACCTGAGCCTAGCCCTCCTTGGACAAAATATCAGCAACTATAACATCAGTGATGATTTTGGAGTCAGACAGACTTGACTTTGTTCAAATCCCAGGCCATTCTTACCTTTTAGTATAATATTGGTGACAGAAACACTTGGTCTTGCTAAGACTCAGTTTCTTCATCTGAGAAATGAGGATAATACATCCTCCAGGGTTGTGTGGGAGCACAGATGATAGTGCTAGGCTGGTGCCTGGTGTCCAGTAGGAATCAAGGCTTGTTCCCATCACAATGCTCAAAGAAACCCCTGCCCTGCCAGGGCTGATTCATTTGGATGTGACTGAAATAACTTAAAGTAAATACTTTTTACTTTTACATTTATGTAATGAGCTCTGCTTTTAAATATATTCATATTCTTTATCATCTTGCTTAATGCCCAGGGTACCCACCCCCATATTAAAAGCTTTCCAAGCCCTAGTTGTAGAAGAAGAGTTTAAGAAACCCCATAACTTACCAGGATTAAAGAGTTAGCTAATGGAGGACTTCCATTCCATTCCAGGAGCCTCTAGTCTGTTTGCGTATGTCCACACATACTCCTGTCCTGGAGGATTTGCATTTTTACAAGAAACTCAAAGAAATGACCCTTGTATAGAAATTTGGAACCTTTTTGAAGGGCCAATGGGGAAGTATTTTTGAGTCAGGAAGGAATTCTATGGGCTCTTCCCTAGGCAGTCAGACCAAAGGATGACCTTGTCTCATAAGGCTAATAGAAGAAATCATCGCTTTTCCAGCTGGAAGGGACAGCAGAGAAAATCTCTCTGCTGCAGTTTTCCATGTGGTAAAGAGAAAGCCTGGAAAGGACTCTAGATCAGTGCCACGTCATCCCCACTGTGGCCTCTTTTTCATGGCTAGGGAGAGAGAAGTGACACCTAACTCCTGTCCCTCCCAACCTTAGTGACAGCAACCAGGAGATTCCCCAGGTCCCACCCCATCTGTCCTAAGGTAAAGGGCCTGGAAGAGGTATAAGGATCCTGTCATATTCCTCCTCTCAGAGCAGGATTTAGAGTTTGCCAGCTAAGGGCCATGAAGACTCCTGTCATGGCTCCAGAGTGGCCCTGGTAGTAATGATTCTCCCTCCACCATGCTTACACACTTGAGAGAAAGAAGAGGGGGAAGGGTGGCAGTGACTGAGAGCTTCATCCAAAGCAAAGCATCGATCTGGCACTTGGTGTTGTCATGGTAACAGCTCTTCCACATGGGGAGAGATTAGCTGGCACAATTGGGCCTTCTTTAGCCCCCTAGCTCTTTGTTCCCCACAATCCCAGACACTTTCCTTTGGCTCTTGACAGTGGTCCTGTGCTTTTACTGCTGTCAACCACTCCTCCCGTCTACCTCACCCCCACCAGCTCTTTCCTGTCTTCTCGAGTATCCTTTGCCTTCTGCTTGACCATTCCCCCTGCCCATTTCTTCCTGTAGTCTGCCAGCCACCCTTCGAGACTGTGTGGTCTCAGGCCTGTGTGGCAGACAGCCTGCCGACTGTCTCCAGGGCATCTACAGAGAAGCAGGGAATTCAAGGGGTTAGGATCGCCTTCTGAGCCTGCTTGACTGAGTCAGTCTCTTCGTTCCTTCTAGTTCCCCAGGTTCAAGTCTCCTTGGGGACAGAGTTGAAGGTCACTGAACCACTTTTCTGTCTCAGAGAAGCTAGACAGAAACTCAGATCCTAATGTCAGGCTGGCTTATGTTGGAGTCTCTGCCTTGCCACTCACTGGCTTTGCATTGTGTAGCAAGTGACAACTTGTGGGAATCAGAATCTTCTGATAAATTGGAAAGTGAAAAATATGGCAACTGTATCCACCTCACTGAGTTATTATGAGAACAAAATAAGATGCTAATAGCAGCTCAAGTACGAGGCACTGCTCAAGGTGCCTTATGTATGCAACTCAGTCACCATATGTGTTATCTATGAAGTCGCCACATATGTGTTATCCCCAATTAGGGATGAGGAATAAATGCTTAGTTAGAAAGGATAATGACTTGGCACAGGCTTGGAGTTCCCTGGACATTCTTTGATCCCAGCAAGACTATTGCTAGAGTGCTTGGGTTTCAGTTCCATAGTTTCTTAGGAAACCTTGGGACAATGGTAATTAGCACACCTGGCTCACAGTAGGTGATAAATAGATATAATAACTGTCCTGACAGTCACTTAATGAAAGCGTTATTATGTGTCTAACTGATCCTTGAAAACCATAAGGTGCTGTAGTGGGACAGGAGGTAGGAATGCAGGTAAGAATATTACCTCTTCAGTTACACTTGGACCCAGAGGAGGAAGTGGTCAAGTTATGTTTGGAAAATATTGGGAAAGGCTTCAGGAATTCAGTGAGGCTTTCGCAGAGTCTTTGACATGTAGCAATTTTCCAGGATGTCAGGAAGGGGGGCAGGTCATTTAGGACAAGGAATAGAGCTGGAGCAGAGATCTGAGACACAGCATGTGTGTGTGTGTGTGTGTGTGTGTGTGTGTGTGTGTGTGTACCGCACACAGTATAAACAACAATGGCTGGTGTGGATAAAACATTTGCTATGAGCCTGCTGTGGCTTTAGGTCAGAGGCTTTTTGTCCTTGCTGCATATTTAGAAGGATCTGCAGAGTTTCTCTATGGTCCGTTTGAATATGAATGCTCGGTTGCATCCCCAGAGAGTCTTACTAGGTAGCCTAGCCATCACTATGTTTTATAAACTTCTCAGTTATGCTGTTAGGGATACAGAATTCTGGGTCATGTGTTTTAGAAGCATTAACTCATTTAATCTCCATGACAACTCCATAAAGTCAGTGCCAAGGCTATTCAGACTCAAAGATCACTGGGCAAGAAGTTGTAAGGTTGAATCAAAGTGGATCTCTCTTTTTCTCTCTCTCTCATCTTCTTTCCTTTCCTCCCTTCTCTCTCCCACTAAGGTGAAGAGAAAAGAATGAAGAGGGAAAACAGATACTGAAGACAGAGGATGTGGTGGGTAGACACAGGCAGGTCACAGGTGCCATATGACAGCTTCCTGTCCTATTTTCTTTGTCTGGCTCCAGGCACTAGTGCATTTTTCCCACAAGGATCTCAAGTTTGTCTCTATATACAGTTTTCACTTAGTGCTGTATGGTAAACAACCATTGCAAGCTTTGCCAAAAGCAGATGAGATAACTCACAAGAGACTCATGAGAATGGGCCTGTTGTCATTCACCCATAGAAGGATGGGCTTGGGGAAAGTTTTCAGGTCCCCACCCAAATTCTCAGGCTCTCCTTGTGTCAGCCAACTGCAATGATGCTTGAGTTCTCCTGGCCTCTAGTGAAGTATTAGAGGGTAAAAGATCAAGGGACTTATGGTACAGCTGCTCTGGGGGCTCGACATTTCTGTTGGTATCCCCTCTCAGAAGTAACCCCATTAAATTCATCGGCTCACCAAGCTGGTTTTGGTGTCATCATATTTTCGTTTGCTGCCTGTATCCTATCTGGGTTGAATAGACATGTGTTCACATCTACCCAGGGTAATAAAATTCACACAACACCTGGTGAGGCACACAAACTAATATATGTATGAATCACCTGGGGATCATTTCAAAATGCAAGATTCTGATTCATTAGGACCCACAAGTACAGCCTCTACAACAAACTCTGGATGAAGCCAGTGCAACTGCACTGCAGGATGTATTCAGAGTTCAAGTGCATACCAATGCCTGGACCATGTGCCTGTCCCATCAGTGGGAACCCATGCATGTTCTCAGTCGCAGGGAAAACTCCTTCCCTTTTGGCTTAAGAGGACTTCCATATCCTCTGTATTCAGCGGAAGCCCTTTCAGCCACAGGCATGACCTGCTTTGTCTGTGACTCTGATATGACACTATACCATTGCCAACATTGTGGTCCTCAAATGTCAGAGTACATTAGAATCATCTGGAAATGTGTGAAAATGCAGATTGTTGAGCTCCATCCCAGACTTTCTAGGTCTGCAAAGGACTTGAAAATGTGCCTGCCTCCCAAGTGTCCAGGTGCTGCTGCAGTCTTCTCAGTAGAATGGCTGTCTTGACCATGCTCACTGTGATCAGGTGCATAAGCTTGCATAGTCTTAGCGAAAGAAGCATTCCGTGTGGAGTCCCTGGCCTCAAGCTCCAGTGGGGCTGTCAGCTCATTAGTGACTTTATCAGGTATGAAGCAAGTTGGGTGCACATAATAGGAAATCCAAATAGCAATACCTTGTTGAAGACAGGGTTTTTTTGTCTTAAATTAAATTAAATGCAGAGGCATGCGACACACAGGCAGTGCGGAAGGTTCCATATGTCACCAGTATTCCAGAGTATCCCAGACTCTGAAATTGATGTGTGTTGGTTTCCATCATTAAGATTGCCTCATGGGTACAGAATGGTGGCTCTGGTCTTCAGGTATGTATTTCAGAAGAAGAAATGAGAAAATGCAAAGGGAATCATTGCAAAGTTAGACTCTTTGAAGAAGATATTCTGGCAGTTGCACCAAATAATTCCCACTTTGATTCCATTGGCCAGAACTCAGTCATATGCCCATCCTTCTCTGAAAAGGAAGCTGTAAAATATAGTTTTATTCATTTATTTTTTAATTGAGCATTTTGCTACCAACAGCAAAATATAGGTTCTGTTTTCAAGGATAAAGAAGTGAGTGATGATTATTCAGGTAACTTAGTTGTCCCTCCTTTTGGAGTTTTTCTCTCCAAATGTAAAATGAGTTGGACTTAATGATCAAAGAGACCCCAACCAACTCCAAGACAGTCATGCTCCATGGTTCTGTAGTGAAACGAACATCAGTAATACGCAATGACAAGGAGAACATAGCTATGTTCTTCATGCAGTACTCAGGGTATGTTCTGCCTGATAACATGTCAAAACATTCCATGTCTGATCATTCATCCAACCACCTATTATAATATTGTGTGTTAACTGTCTGTTAAGTAATAAAGATACAGAACAAATGAAAACTGATTGTAAGGGGAAGTTTGTATATGAAAATACAGTTAGCAGGTTGTTGCACTTGAGTAAGAGCTGAGCAAGTTACTGACTGGAACAGTTGTAAAAAATGAGAGTTATCTGCAACTACATTGATAATTATCCATCTATCCCTTGGCCAATTGCTATCTACTTATTATTGTACCTATCTACCCATCCAATCATGTATCTATTCAACTGCCCATCCATCTATCCCTTATCTACCTAATAATTCACCTGTCCATCCATCCATTTATTTAGCTATCCATCTATCTAACGATGTATCCTTTATTCACTGTCCCATGTATTCATTGTTCTAACTATTCATGTATCCATCTATCTATCCACCCTTTTAATCAACTCTCCATATAGCTGCTCATCCATTCTTTAGCCACCAACCTACCTGTCTATCCATACATCTATTTATTCATCTACCTTTTTAGTCTTCTATCCTATCTATACAATTATTATTATTATTATTCATCTATCCATCCACTCACCCATTCAACAAATATTTATATAGTAATAGTTAAGTACTGAATGCTCTAGGAGAATCACATGCTTCATTCTCTGAAGGAGTTTTCAAGTCTGAGAGGTAGAGGGAGGTACATAAACATCAGCATAGTTCAGTGCAAACCATCAGAGTAGTGAGTTCCAAGAGGTGTGGGAAAACACTCTTGCCAGGGGAGATGTTTTCCTAGTGCTTATGGGAACTTAGAGGCTATGTTTCACTCATCACTCTGGCTGCCAAGAGTGAAGACTTCTGGACCTCAGGGATATAATAAACATGTTTGAAGGCAATAGCAAGACAAGGGGGAAATGACAACCTTAGAATTTAGCTTCAGGATAAGAAAACTTCCCAGAAGATACTAGTAAGTTATACACATAGACACATTCAGAATAGATGGAACTCTCCCATGAGCCTGTCCTGTGAGGCCCTTCAACATAAATTTGAAGACTCATGGGCAATTTACCAGCTAGATTCCAGGGGCTGCCTCTTCCAGGCAGAAAATAAACCCTAGTAGAACAATATTGGGCTTTGGAACCAGTTTTGTTTCAAACTCTTCCCAGGTATGTGCAAGTAGTTTTACCTCTTTGAGCCCTATCTGTAACCCTAGCATAGCAAATAATGCTGACGTTGAGGGTCCTGGAATAAGGCAGCTGAAGAAACTCAAGTTAAATGACTGATATATTATAAGTAGACCAGAGAACCCAAGGGACCAGATGCAACTAGAATCAAAAAGGCATCTAGCATAATGATTAACTGCTCTGGGACTGGTCTGAGGTCAAATCTTCTCCCTTTAGTTCTGAAAAAACATGTACCCCATCATGACTTCTCACCCAGGGCAATGTCAATGTCCTCTGACCGTTCTCAAGGCCTTCAGAACATTTGTCATGGAGTTGGGGTGCTGGGGAGTGAATCCATTGGTCATCAATCTATCTAACTACTCACATACTTATCCATCTATCCATCTAACCAACTATCCATCCATCTATCCATTTATACATATATCCTTTGCACCATCCAACCATCTGTCTATTTATCATTTCTTATATACATACCTACTTACCTATCCAAACATCTATCTACCCATCTACCTGTTTAATCATCCAACTTTCTATATACCCATCTATTCATCCATCCATCCACCAATCCATCAATCTACCTATCTTATTCAATACGTACATAGGATCATAAGTATGTTGAGTACATACTCTGCCTGTCAGTCACATCCAAAACCGTCTTCAAAGCATCTTCACTTTTCTTTTCCATCCTCCTTAGATATGGTGTCCAGAATCCACAATAACCAAGAACTTGGGACAAGAGTGGTTCCTCACTTACAAAGAAAGAAATAACCTCAGAGATGAATGCAAGGTCATGATGCAGGGACTGTTTCAATGCAGAATCATTCTTTCAGAGAGTCTGGAGTGGAATGGGAGCCTAGGAAGACTTCAAGTAGGGAACACTAGATACATGAGTAAGTAAGCAGAATGATTATAAAAACAATGTAAGAGCTATGAAAAATGTAAACTGGGTGGGAGGCAGGAAATGAGAGGAGAGAGGTCTCTTTCAATTTGGAAGTCAGGAAAGGAGCCCTAGATGAGAGCTGATAATTGAACCTCAAAGCCATTCCTGCTAATGTATGTAGTACATACACTACAATGTTGGCACCTAGTAAGTAAGTTTCCAATATCTGGAAAGTAGAATGCTTTCTCAAAGATCATGGAATCTAAGAGGCAGTGTCTGCTTTGTCCTGCCTCTAACATTCAAAGCCTTTCTCTCACGGAATAGGAGAGAGGAAAGAGAAAACTTTGGCAGTGTGGGGCTTGGCAAACAGAAGCCTTGGCAGGCTCAAGGCTGCAGCTCCAGGGCAGCTGTCTGTTTCAGTGCTTGGCAACTCCTCCATAGAGTAAAGAATGCCAAAGGTCTAAGAGTCATCTCCGCTCTCCGCAGTAGCTGTATGACCTTGGGCAAGTCACGTCTCCTGTCTGGGTATCTTGTTTGCTCATCTGTAAAATGAAGATTTGGGTCTAGATGGATTTTAAGATTCCCTCTGGCAGTAACTGTCCAGAATTGGTATCAAAGCCTTCCTGCTCCTGTGGACGCGTTCCCACACTGCCCTCTATTGGTCATTTGCTAGAGAACAGAGACAAACAGGTACCTTATGTGCTTGCAGCTAAGGGGTCTGGCAAAACCAGATTGCCAGCGATCTGTGTCCTGTGGGAATTTTAGAATCCTCAGGGGGCAATCCTGATCAGCGCACAGGATTACAGTTGGGAAATGTGACTTCCCAGAATCATAGGATTTTTTGCAAGAAACATTTAGAGACTATGACAGTAACAGCAGCATTAACCAACATTTGCTTAGAGCTAAAGGTTTCCCAAGCATAGGCTAGATGCTGTGTGTATATATAGTGAGTATAGAAAGCACAGGTCTACGTGAGAGAGCAGTGTACACAGGAAGCCTAAAGAATGAGGACTTTTCCATGTGAAGATCCATGGAACAGAATACAACAGCCTGAGGAAGAGGAGACCTTGCTGTGTTTAAGAAGCCAAAGGACATGGAGTCAGTAGCGTTTTCTTTGAATGTGTGTGTTTATGTGTCCAAGTGTGCATACATATATGTAATCATGTGTGTGCAGGCCAAAGATCACACTGGGTGTCATAGTCAGCCACACGCCGCTGGGATGACTCTTCAAACCAGGCACAATTTGGGGGAGGAAAGTATTTATTGAAACTACAGATTGAGGGGAAGTTCCATAACAGTGAAAGAGGCTGGAATTTCCTTCCTGCACTGCCCACACAGGAAAGGATGTTTATTTCTAGCTCCTTTGATCTTCCTTACATCCTGCCCCCTATTGAGAGGCTGCCTTCCTGTGAACATCCTCAGAGACCCACCCAAGATTATTAAAAAGATCAAGTTGACAGCAAAACCTAACCATCACACTGGGTTTCTTCTTCAATCATTCTCCCCTTATTTGCTGAGACATGGTCTCTCACTGAACATGGAGCTCACTGACTTGACTAGGCCATCTATCCAGTAGGCATTGCAGATTCTCTGTTATCAACTCTTCAGTTCTAGGCTTACAAGTGCATGTTACCACACTTGGCGTTTATGTGGTTGATAGGTTTCTGAACTTAGGTCTTCATGCAACAAGAGCTTTACCCACTGAGCCATCTCCCCAGCCCTGAGTCAGTAGTTATTAGTGGATGCTAATGAGTCTTGAAGTGTTCAAACTATTACATTTGGCAATGCTACAACCACCTTGAAAATGGCTTAGCAATGTCTCTAAAGCTGAATATTGACACTCAAAGGGAAATGGGTGTATGTGCTCAAAAGATGTATACAAGAAAGGAGCAAGCTTCCCTATAATTGACAGCTGGAAAAACATGCACGTCCATCAACAGTAGAATTGATCAATAAATATCAATAAAACTGGAGCTATTCTTCCAATAGAAAAATGTCAGCAATTAGAATGATCAAAGTATAATTAAACACAACAAACTGAACCAAATTGACAAAAGTAACTTTGTGCATAAGAAGATAGCTAAAAAGATACCTATTGTGTAGTTCATTTTGTAGAGCCTTCAGAATTAAACAAAGCTACTGCATGATTCTAGAAGTTGGGAAAGCAGTAGCCCTAGGGAAGTATCAGGACTGAAGGGCTCCTGGAGTGTGTCTACTCTCTTACTTTTTAAAAATATCTATCTACTTATTTATTTCCAAGCAGTGAGAGATAGAGAGAAGAGAGACAGACAGAAAGAATGGGTGCACCAGGGTCTCCAGCTCCAGATGCATGTGCCATTGTGCATCTGGCTTTATATGGGTACTGGAGAATTGAACAAAGGTTGTTAGGCTTTGCAGGGAAGTGCCTTAACTGCTGAGTTATCTCTCCAGCCCTACTTTGTATGTGTGTGAGAGACAGAGTCTTGCAGCATACCCCAGGCTGACTTTGAATTTAGGATAGTCTCATCTCAGCTCCAAACTGCTCGGATTACAGGCAAGAACCACCACAGCAAGCTGGTTTCAGGAAGTAGGTGATGGTTATATGAGTGTTTACTTTGTTAAAATTTATCTACCTACACTTATAGGTGTGTGCATAGCATGTGTAGTCTATGACAGTAAGATATAGCAGAAACATCTTGCTCATCACAATAGTGCTTGCTGTCCCACAGCAAGACCAACACAGACAGGACTATTGTGAGAATAAGATCCAGAGTGCAACTTTTCTACCTCAGGAGTACCAATGAGGTGGGGAGGGATGATGTTTAATGGAGGCACACCAGCTCCACTGAGTCCTGGAGAAGTGAAGAATGGAGCTGACCAATGAGCTGTATTCCTGGGTTCCTCCCAAAGAGCCTGAAAGAACCAAAGAAGGGAGTCATCTCTCCAGTCCTTTCTGACCTTGACCTTCCTCCTTACAAAGGGTTTAAAGCACATAGAAGTCTTCTCCCAGGTTCTGAACCAGCTGGAGCATTTTGAGGACAAGGTTACAAGAAGAACCTGGTCTTGATCAACCTGGGCTGTGCAAAAAAGTTGTGCCACCGAGCAAAAGAAGCCATCACCAAAGCAAACAGCCCACAAGATGGAAAAAAAAAAACTTTGTCACCTATATTTCACTCAGGGGCTAATAACCAGAACTTACAAGGAAGTGCATAAATTAAACACCAAAAATTAATTTGCCAATAAACAAATAGGCTAATGAAATGAGCCGAGAGTTCACAAAAGAAACACCAATGGCCCCTGTGTCAGAGGACTATTACAAAGATTGACGTAAAGAGGCTGAGGAGATGATGGCAGTGAGTGCTTATCACCCCTAGCAATCAGGGAAATGCAAATCAAAACAACTTTGTGATACCATCATATCCCTGTCAGAATGGCCATCATCCAGAAAACAGACAACCAATGCTGGTGAGGATGGGATGAAGAGGAACTCTCATCCACCATTGGTAGGAGTGCAAACTACTACAGCCATTATGGAAATCAGAATGGAGAAATCTCAAAAAGCTAGGAATTGATCTCCCATATGACTCACCTATATTACTCCTGGGCATATACCCTAAGGATTTCATCCTCTACAATGGAGATACTTGAACATCCATATTTATTGTCACTCTATGTACAATAGCTAAGAATTGATAATGGTGTAGATGCCCAGCAACAGATGATTATATAATAAAAATTAAAATGTCATAAATATACACAATGGAATTCAGAATAATATAATATTGGAAATGAAATTATGAAAGTTGCAGGAAAATATATGGATCTGGAATTATATTAAATGAAGTGACTCAAAGACCAAAACCACATGTTATCTCTTATATAGGGGTCTTAGCTTATAATATCTATAAATATATATGGAGAGAGATGTGAGAGAGAGAGAGAGAGCATGAGCACAAATATGGACAGAACCATAACCAAAAGTGAAGGGAAGGATGGGCAGAAGGATACATGTGACATGTGAACAGAAGGAGAGAAAACATATGGAGGGAGGGAATTTGGAGGAAGGGAGGCAATGTGGAAGGTAGGAGAGAAAATGAGAATCAACAAAAACAAATTGTTAGAAAAATGCCATAAATTTAAAAAATAATTAAAAGAGTTATGCTGTGGCTGGAAGGTTGACACACATACAGCTTGTCAATGACAAAGTCAGAGGAGACAGTATCATTATCTTAATTTGCGGTTGTTGCTAAGGAAGTGAAGTGGTATGTTTGAGCTTTTACATCAGCACAAGTCAGACTAAAATATGAATTTCTTGGTCCCTGCCCCATTGCACTCAGAATGTCAGTTTCCTTGGGGACAGGAAAGGAGGCTGCAGTAGATCGTCAGTGAAGCTCTTCTGAGTCCCCAGGTCCTATGACTCTTTGGAGTTCCTGCTGGGAGTGAAGGGAGCTTAATGATGTGCCAGGAAGAGCATATATAATATCTTTCAGCCTTGCCACAATTAGCTAGAGTCTGTCACTACACATACACACATATACATGTGTACATGGGCGGACATGTGTATGCACATGCACACATATGCTGATGTGTGCATAAACATACATGTAGATAAACATATCTTGGCACAATTCTGAGGCAGGGTTTTGTCAATGCAGACCTTCAAGGGTCATGCAGCATGAAAGATCATCACTGGAATTCATCTTTAGATTCTGTCACTACCTAACCATTCAGCTTTTGAGTACATGACCCTATACTCTTAAATTTGTCTCCCTCAGCTGTAGAGAGTGAAGTTTGAACCATTGACCCACCTACAACACCAAATAAGTGGCAGGCAGGCATTATCTCTGTGACTAAGGATTTTCTTAAGCTCCTCTGTGCTTCAGTGTCTTCCTCTATAAATTGGAATCATAGCCCCTGTGTCAAAGGACTATTACGAAGATTGACTTAAAGAAGCTGAGAAGATGATGGCAGTGAGTGCTTACCATGCAAGCATGAGTGTAATGGGAGTTTTGGGGCTTCTTGTCACCAATGGGCCAACACACCAACAAATTTAGGGTACCTCAGATCCTTGTCTTAAAAATGTAAAGAATTAAAATCCATACAGCAGAGGGTAAGACTCAAGACACTTTATTAGATTAAGAGAAGTACAGAGAGCTCCTGATGTGTGGAAGGGTAGAGAACACACATGGGAGTAGGGGTCCCCCCTCGTCTCAGCCCTTCTGGGTAAGCACCCCTCAGTGCTGGGCTGAGATGAGGGGTCCTTTCAAGAGCAAGGGACCTGAAAGTTAAGGAAAGGTGAAAAGCCAAAGAGGCCATGCACACCTGGTAAGGATCTATGTATAATCTTGTATCAGTGGGCTTTGTCCTTAGGCTCAGGTGACTCAAGAGAGAGAGAGAGAGAGAGAGCTGATTGGTCTGGACAAAAGGGCTTAGTCTCCAAATGGCGCTGGACTCCTGCAACAGAATTATCCAGTCCTCAACATGGGACCAGTTTGTTGGTATATAAAAGACTATTTATTTAGTTAGTTTTATTTATTTATTTAGTTAGTTAGTTTGCCAGCTCAGATTAGCGAGCTCATTCTGTAGTCTAGGCTGACCTTGAACTCACACTGATCTCCTACCTGTGACTCAGAGTGGGGAAAGGGGCAAGGAACAGGAGAGTTGTGCGCACAGGGTGTAGCTAGGAGAGGATAGGGTGTGGGAAGGATGGGACCTTGAAGCAGAGAGGGGGGGTATAGGGAGAAAGGCAGATGAGAGGCAGAGAGAGAAAGAGACACAGCAGAGGTACAGTCAGAGAATGTGCACCCTAGTTTAGGAAAGAGGAAGAGAATGGTGTCTGGGGGCTTTTATGTCCATGCCCATGGGGCTCAGTGACTTGCCCACCGGAGGGAAGGTTTTGTGAAGGTGTGGGCTGGTGTTCAGGAATGAGGTTGACTAGATATCCTGTTAAGTTTTGGTCAGATCTGTGGGGAAAGAAGAGAATGGGTAGGGAGATCTGAGACTCTAGCAATTCTATCTTATAAAGTCAAGACATCCTGTGCAGGGATGTACCACATGTTTGTTCAAATTGCTTTTTTAATTTAATTTTATTTTTTTCTTGAAATGCTATTTTCATTTCTCAATCTTATAGTCAGAATATTTACAGAATTATATCAAAGGTTGTACTTAAGCCAAAAAGCCCCAATATATGTGATTCAGAGTAAAAGCTCCACAGTGCATAGTTTCAGGTTTGTGTTAATACTATGTATACCTTCACCCCATTTATTAAGCTGAAATGCTTCAAGCAATTTCAAGTTCATAAATTGAGCCCAACTGGATGGACAGAATGTTCCAAGGTAGGAGACAGCATAGCTTCTCAGTGATGGCTCCCTCAGGCACACGTGCTGTTTCATAAATCTGAATGAGGCCTTCTGGATCCTCTGGAGGTAGCTGGTTTAGTCTCCTGACTGTAACGATGTGCTCCAGGAGGTGAGTCAAGCTTCCTAGTTCCCTCTCTAGCAGGTGTCTGTCCATTAGCTACATGTGAGGCCCAGAAGAGCTTTCCAAGCTGAAGGTGGGGACACCTGCTTGAAGGAGAAACCCCACTCCAGCACAGACTGCCCTTAATCCTACTGCAGAAACTTTTCACTTTTGGGGATGGTGAGTCCTTGAAGATCAAGTGATCAAGAAGATATCCTAAATGGCTTCCTTTGGGAGTTTTTTCCCCAAGAAGGAGCCATCTGACCTCTTGCCTTTTATTACATTTCTAATAGCTGCTCCATTTCCTCCAGGACAAGTGAAAAATCATTGAGGTAGTCATTGCATAAAGTTTGCTGTTCCAGGAATTGGACCCTCTTTTCTTTTTGCAACTTCAACTTGATCTTTAAGGCCTGTAACTCCTCCATCTGCTTCTTGGCAGTCTCATTAAAAATCTTCAGTTCATCTTGCAAAGTCTCTAACAGCAACATGGAGTCCGTGTGGTCTGTAGTGGATTCCTGCTGTGACACCAAGGTCTCCTGCTGCCTGGGTTGAGGCCTCTGCTCTCCAAAAGTGCTAAACAGTTGCCCTGAAATTTCTCCAGCAGCTCCACTTTTTGGGTTAGGTCCTTCAACTCTCCCTGCGTTTCAGTCAACTTCTGGTGCAACTAACTGCTTGTTGACAGCCTCTAAGAGCTGGTTCTTATCCTTGAGTTCTTCCACTGATTTCTGCTTCCTCACTGGCTTGTAGCCCTTCTTGATGTTCTTCCTGATGGTGGTCTCTGCAGCTTTCACCAGCCGGTTCTTTCCTCTTGGTTTGGTGACTTCCGTAATGTCATTCTCTGAATCTCCTGGAGGTCTAGGTATGTCAACTTCTTTTACCTTAACTGGTAACAGGCTCTTAGAAGCGACTCGAGTTTTTGTATCTGCAGGCTGGCCAACGCCCCGCACCGAGGGCTTGTGCACACTGCACGCCGCCTTGACCACCGCGGCCATCGGAAGGAGCTGCTGGGACGGAACCCTGAAAGGTGCAAGGTGGACTTTACTGGAGCTGGACTCCCGGGCACGCGCGGGGGGACAGCGCGACCTGGAGCGCCTGCATCCCGGGGCAGCCCGCCCGCCTGGCCAGGTCCCCGGAGCTGAACCCTGGCGTCTCCCACTGGGGCCAGCCGGCCTCCAGTTTTTTGGTTTTTCGAGGTAGGGTCTCGCTCTAGCCCAGGCTGACCTGGAATTCACTATGTAATCTCAGGGTGGCCTCTAACTCGTGGCAATCCTCCTACCTCTGTCTCCAGAGTGCTGGGATTAAAAGCATTCACTACCATGCCTGGCCTTCAAATGCATTTTTTAACCAGCTACCAAGTTCATCCTTTCTCTTCAAGATACAGGTCCACTGTGAGGCTATAGCTTTCTGGATTTGGGCCTTTTTTTTTTGAGGGGGTGTTAATTTGGATATACACATTGTATTTAATAACTGATTCATAAAGATACTTTCATTCAAGCTCCCCTCCCACTAGCCCAATTTCTTTTCCTCTATAGCTTCACTTCTGTAAGAATCTCAGAATCCCTTTCTCCCATCTTCTTCTCCCCTGCCTTCCCAAGCAGGCATGCTCCAGGCTATGGAACTACCTCCTGTTATAGTATTGAGACTTCAAAGGTCTCACTTCCCCCCAACAGTTCAGCAGGGGTCCAGCCAGCCAGGCTCCTGCAGGCTCCTCCTGTAGTGCACAGCAGATCTCCTCCCTTTATACTTCCTTTTCTCCAAAGGGCTTATGAACCCTCCTCCTCTTCCTCCTTTACTTCTGGCTCTCCTGCTCTAAGGTGATGGCTATCCACTTTCCCTTTCTCTCTCTCTCTCTCTCTCTCTCTCTCTCTCTCTCTCTCTCTCTCTCTCTCCTTTCCTTTTCTTGGTTAAGCATTTCTTCTTCCATCTCCTGTTCTCCCTTTGGCAGCTTCCTTTCCCCTTGCCCAGCTCCTGTCCTCTGGATAGGTTTTCAGAGTTGTATTCTACCTGTTTCTTTCCCTTTGGATCTCTTCCATCCCTTCTCTCCTGCTCCAAACCATACCACTCTCTCACTGACATTAAATAAAATCTCAAGACCAAGAAAACTGTCTCAGAGCGAGTCCTTTACTCTATTTCTCCTGTCAACATATAATATATCCACATATCAGAGAAAGCATATCATATTTGTCTTTTAGAGTCTGACTTTTTTTGCTTAATATGATGATCTCAACTTGAATCTATTTTCCTGCAAACAACATGATTTCTGGGCCGGGTACATGGCTTCAGGTCATCCTGAGGCTACATGAGTCCCTTTCTTTAAAAAAAAGTGATATAACTCTTCTTTATGGCTGGATCATACTCCACTGTGTATAGCTATGACATTTTCTTCCTTCATTCATTTATTGAAGAACATGTAGGCTAATTCTATAACTTGCCTATTATGAATAGTGTCACTATAAATATGGATGTACAAGTATCTTTGTGGTACACTGACTTACATTCCCTTCTGAAGAAAGCATAATTTTTAAGGATGACCTCTTTTTGGTTGAATATGAGAGGTACGATCCCGAGTAATGAGATGTGAGAAGGAGCTTTTAACCATTGCAATTGGGCTAAAAATAGCAGTAATGATGGTGGTGATAATGCCGCAATTATCCTCTGCATGATGCCTTGTGCATTGCAAGGTGACTTCACAGCCTTTGTTTCCTTTATCTTTCTGAAAAACTTCTGAGTTGTTAAGGCAACTACTCCCTTCTGACATAAAAAGAAGGGAGTCTGTGAATGAGTGGCTTGGAGCCCAAAGTACAAAGGTTCAGTCCTTTAAAATTGTGGCTCATCTCAATGAATTTTGAACCTATTTAGATATTGAAATGAACTATATACAAATAAGCTCATCTACCTACTCCCTGTTAACCCAGTCAAACTACAAGGTCCTTTATGAAAAAAAAAAGTTAGCTGTGCTCCCAGACAGAGGCTCTCAGAATTTACTTTGTTAACAGTTTGGTCTCCAAACAAATGCGTTAAAAAAATTGAGCCCAGTTTCATGCATGCTAAGCAAGTGCTCTTCCACTAAGCTGTATCTCATACTGTAGCAGGGGAGCTGGGGATTAGAACTTAGATAATACCCAGCAGAATTGCAATGCACCTCAGAACTTAAGGAGTACCCGAATTCTTATTTATAAAGTTAAAGAATTAAAATTATAGAGCACTGGAGGATGAGGTATAGTCGGAGACTTTATTTAAAAGAAAATGGGAAGTTACAGAGATCTCCAGCCACCAGTGTGGAGAGAACATGTGGGAGAGGGTTTAACAAAATCTATGCTGTCATGAACTTGAACTGCCCCCCTCACCCCAGCCATTAGGCCAGGGTTTTACCTTTCTAAGGCCTGGAAATTTAGAAGTCCTCCTCCTAGGATGCCATGTGGGAAGAAGAGACTGGATTTTATTTCAGTGACTTTTTAAGACCTCCACCAGGTAAGCCAGAGAGACAGCTGGTTGATCAATACCTGACCAATCAGTTTTAGCACCTATATTTGAACTCTAGCTAGAAACACCTCCCACTCAAGGCAAGGGGGGTCTATGGAACTTGCCTGAAGGAGTTAACTGTCACAACACCATTTCTGATTCTCTTGTGTTTGAATTTTCCTTGGTGTAATTTCATAAGATTAGATTGACTGCTATATGCATTGAATTTCAAACTAAATTTAGTCTCTCAACTTCTTGCTGGATTTGTTCCCTCCCAATCTAGTAATTAAATAGTAATCACTCTTACATTTCTTTCAACTTATTCTCCACAAAAGCCACTATACTAGTTCCATCAAGCCCTCCTCAGTGGAAAAACACTTAAAAAAATCAAAATTTCCACCCAACTTCTCCTGAAGCCACAGAAGATGGGAACTAAGAGAAGAGAAATCAAACTTTTAAAAGGGGGAGATAGGAGTAAATATCTGAAGTAGATACCACAATTTCTATTTGTATTCTAAATTGGCTCTTTTACCCTAATTATTCTAGTGAGTAGATCTTCTTCATTTATGCTTGTAAGGAAAGTGAGACAGAAAGTTCACCAGACTTAAGCTCACTCAGACAAGGGATTGCACTCAGACAAGGGATTGCCTTTTTTCACCAATGAGGGAACAGACTCCTGGATCTGAAGTCATGTCTACTGTGGGAAGTTCTTAGGAGGGTATTTAAGAGCCTTTGGAGTGATATGGAAAGTTTTTCCAGGCCTGGGATGTTCTAGGTAGCCATCTATCAGGAGACAATTGGCAACTTTTAGAAATGTTCCTTGGGGATAAGTGTTAGGCTCTTTTCAAAAGGTGCTTAGCAGAGATAGGATCCTTCAGATGCATAAAACATTTCCTCAGGTTCTTTAGGGAACTATCAGAGATAGGATCTTTTATATATGTAAAACATTTCCTCAGGCTCTTTAGGGAGCATACAGGGGGCTGGGACTTGTCCCTTCATTCCTGCCTCTTGAAGGATAAAAAGAATTGGGAAACAGATGACAGTGGATGGTGAATTCTTATTTGCTATTTCTTGCTGACATAAAGGGATGACAGTTCTCAAGGAGGGGATTCAGTAGGATCCGGAGTTGGGCAGGCATCAAGATTCATGAAGGAGTGTTATTCAGTATTTATGAAGAATTCAGTCACTTGTGAGGTGAAGCCTCTTAGTCTCTCCTGAATAAATTTAGAAGAACTTTTGAAAAGGCATGGGCCAAATGAGAGAATTAGTAAGATTAGAGGGGCAACATTTTTGCTCTTTTTTTGTGGAGGTGGAAAATTTGGTGGCCATTTTCATAATCTTGGAACCATAGTGAGGAGAGAATGGAGGTTCCTTTTGGGGGGGCACGTGGTTTTATCAAGGATGGCACCATCTGTGAGCAGAGAAGCTTCCCAAACTAATTTGGGGGGGGCCTGTTGGGGGAGGAGTGGGAGTGGGCTGACAAAAGGCAGAGGGATAGCAGGGAAGGTAAAAGAAGGGGTCCAACTTTAGAAATAAGAGTCTTATGGTGTAGCCCTAAAGTAGGAGGCTGCGAATGGCTTTTTCTGCCCAGGCTCCATCTGAGGGTGTTACTGTAATGAATCTGATATAAAGCCCAAAGAAAATTAGGAGGAAGAGTGAAACATGTAAGGGGATCAAGGCACCCCAGAGGGAAGCAGTGCAGAAGTGGAGAGATTCTAATTTTGTTCCCCTTAGAAGGATAAAATAGAGAGCAAGGGTAAAGAACTCAATTTTTTTAAAAATATATATTTATTGTCCATAATGAGTTACATTATTTAGTGGGCAAACCATGCGTTGTTATCCCGAATTCCCCAATTTTTGATGAGGTTGTAATGACATGAAGGTTCCTTGCAGCCAGAGGATCTCGATGGTTTCTATTAGCTTGTCAAATGAGGTGATGGGTTTGGAGATCAATCAGGCATCTGCTAGAAGGTTTGTCAGAAAGAACAGGAACTGTTGGTGATTCAGAGACATTTGCTTGACCTGTAAAAGGCAATGCTATATGCCATTTTCAGGTCTTCCCCGAATGGTGGGGAGTCAGGAGATTTTGAGTTTGGTGGAACCCAAAGTTGTAGAAGAGTAAGAAGGAGGTGCCTTTTTGAGGTGTGAGAGATGAAACCAAGGAGCTAGGTTTTGAAGTTTGGCTGCAGTAGGGGTGAGAAGAATAACCTTGTAGGAACCTTGCCAATTAGGTTGTGGGAAAGAGGGAGCATTGGAAGAAATGTACACAAAATCACCAATGTTGAGAAAGAGAAGTGGGGCATTGGGGATGGGTGTGGAAACATTTAGGTCAGCAGTCTTCCAGAGTTCAGTTCTGAGAGAAGAGAAAATCTTGGGCAAGGGTGAAGGGCAGGCATGTTTCTGAGGGGAGAAGTCCTGGGGGAGCAGCAAGTGTTCCATACATCAGTTCAAATGGGCTGTTAGTGGGATTCCGAGGAGAAATGCATAGGCAGAGAAAAGCTATAGGCAGACGTTTTACCCAGTCCTGTTTTGATGTGAAACTTCCATGGTATTTGGGGAGCAGAGGCTGCATTCTGAGTTGTTTGAGATGAAGTCTGGACCGTTGTCAGACTCTAAGGAGGAAGGCAAACCAAATCAAGGAATTAATTCAGTGAGAAGAAACTGGGCCATAGTGGAAGCCCTTTTGTTAGTAGTGGGATAAGCCTTGACCCAGCCTGAAAAGGTGCCAACAAAGATTAGGAGATACTTTATCCGTCTGACTGCAGGCATGTATGTAAAGTTAGTCTGCCAGTCCATGGCTAGGGACGTGCCTCTCATTTGGTAGATTGGGAACTGTGGAGGATGTATGTTAGAATTTGGGTTAGTTCTTTGGCAGGCGGAAGAAAAAGCATCAGGTGTGAGATTGTAATTCTGGAGGAAGGAGAGCGAAGTGCTGTTAGATGGGTGAAATATGGAGGGAAGGTTGGAAAGGACTTTCTTTTTTTTTCCCCCCTTTATTGTCCAGGAAAGGACTTTCTTAATTGAAGGGATGTTTGGAGAATTGTGTACTAAAAGTTGAGTTTTCTGGGACTTGTGGTGAGTATATGTGAGCCATTTTATAAGGAAGGGAATCAGCCTAATTATTAAGAAGAGATATGTAGTTTTTTTAAAAAATATTTTATTTATTCATTTAAAGCAGAGAGAGAGAGAGAGAGAGAGAGAGAGAGAGAGAGAGAGAGAGAGAGAGAGAGAGAGAGAGAGAGAACCAGGGCCACCTTGTGGATCTGGCTTATGTGGGTCCTGGGGAATTGAACCCAGGGCCTTAGGCACTGGAGGAAAGTGCCTTACCCACTGAGCCATCTCTCCAGCCTGAGATATGTAGTTTTTGTCCCACTGGTGGCTTTTACAATGTGTGATGGCTGCCTGCATAGGTAACAGGGCTGAGTCTAGGAGTTCCTGGAAGAGAGATGAATTAATAATGGGGGAGCCCTTTTGGGTCAGGAAGCCTCTGTCTCTCCAAATAAGAATGTTTGAGTGTATGATATTGTATGTGTACTTAGAGTCATTGTAGATGTTGATTTGGAGACCAGCTGCCCTGGGGAGTGCTCGTGTTAAGACGATGAGCTCTGCTTGTTGAGAGGTGATATGAAGGGGTAGGGATTTTTCTTCTACAATCTGTGAATGTTGTGGATTGTGGGGGTCCCCTTGGAGGATTGCATAGCTGGCTGAAAAAGGCTCATGCTTTAAGGCACTACTGCCAGTAAACCAGTCAGGAACACCAGGTAGAGGGCATCATGGATGTGTGAATGGGTTCAAGGAGAGATCCAGGATTTCTGCACATGAGTGTGTGGGGTGGTATGATTGTGTTGTGAGGATAGGAAGGAAATCTGTGTGTGTAGGAATGAGGGTAGCAGGGTTTAGGGGAGGGGGCAATTCAAAAATAAGATTAGGGTTCAGGGGAAAGGCATGGAGAGTTTGGATTCAAGAGGGAGGGAGAGCAAGCAAAGCCCTGTGACTGAGCAGATCTTTTAGAGAGTGTGAGGTGAATACATGTTAGGGGCTGTGTAAGGAAATCTTGTTTGCTTCTGGGACAAGGAGGGCCATAGCTGTGAGAGCTTGGATGCAGGGCAGTCATCCACAGGTGACCATATCTAGCTGTTTAGAGAGAAATGCCAGGGGTCAGAAAGTGTCTCCTTCTTTTTGACAGAGAATGCCAGAGCTTGGCCTTTATTAGCAAGTAGGAAAAGAAAAAAAGGCTTGTCTATGTCTGGCAGGGAAACACCGATAATTCGGTAGGTGTATCCTGGCTCCATCAACCCTGACTCCCAACCCCCATGGGCTAGCCACAGAAACCAGCATTTCTGTCTCCAGATGACTGGCATTGGGTATCAGAAAAACTTCCTTGTACCCATCCCCACGGACCGAGGCTAGCATCATGTATTTCCCGCCACTCAGGCCCCCAAATGAGGTATTCTCAGGTTGTCCATACCCACCTATCCCAGTGCAGGCCGCTAACTCACCACCCTCATCAACCAATCTCCTTTTCTCTTCCCCATCCCCCTGACCCCCTTTCTTCCTATAAATGTAAGTTCCCCCAATTGAATAAAGAACCATGTGGATATACTATACACATCTGCTGGCGTCTGTGTCCCACTGGTCCCCCCTGCATAAGCCCCCCAGCTCTGTGGACCCCAGCCCTGAGACAGCAGACAGCGGACAGCTCGATCAGATCCCACCGCTTCTCTGTTTTCCCTTTGCAGTGGCCAACGGCAACCCCGGAGGTGAAAACAACATCTTGGCACCCAATGTGGGGCGAAAACAACAGAGACCTATAACCACAGCCAATCAGCCAACCCAGGATAAGCCAGTGATACAGACACCAATGATCTTCAATGCAACCTAAAGCAGAAATATAGAGCCACCTAAGACCTCAACAATAAAGCAGCCTTAATACTCACCAACCATGACTCAGGGAACTGAGCGGAAGAAGCAGCAGAAAGATTGTAAGTGCCATGGTGGTGGAGAACTGCCAGAGACATGGCCCCCCTCAGTAACAACATACAAAGGGGTTGGAACTGGGTTGACTACTAGGCTATCCATAACCTCCTACCCCATGGTCTGATCCAGACTGCCCACAGAGGAGGATATCTAGCTGATTGGGGACAGGGAAGAGGGAAATTGGGGAGCTGGGGATACCAACACATTATTTACTCAATCAATGTATCTAATATATAGATAATAAAGAAAAAAAATTTTTTAAATGGTTGCAAGTTGTATATTCAGTTCAGCAGTGGGGCTACAGAGTAGGAGTTCATCTACATACTGTAGGAGAAAACTGGGCTTAAGATCTATTGAAGCTAAGTCTTTCTGGAAGGCCTGTCCAAAGTAGTGAGGAATGTCTTGGAACCACCGTGGCAAAACTGCCCATGTGTATTGTTGGGTTTGGAGAGTGTCAGGGTCTTCCCAGGTGAATGCAAAAAGTGGGCAGAAGAGTGGGGTAAAGGAATAGTAAAGAATGCCTCTTTTAAATCAAATACTGAAAAGTGAGTGCAGGCAGAGGGTATGGAAGAAAGGTGCATGTAGGGGTTTGCCATCACTGGAAAGGTAGGAATAATGGCTTGGTTAATTTTACAAAGGTCTTGAACTAACTAGTAGGAGTTATTGGGTTTTTTATTCCCAAAATAGAAGTGTTGTGGGGGGAGGAAATGGGTGTGAGGAGTGCAGCAGAGAGCAGATGTTGGATGATTGGTTTCAGACCTCAGTGAGTGACAGGAGATAAGGGATACTGATCTTGAGAAACATAGGAGTGGAGATCTTTGAGAAGAATGAGGACAGGGGGATAGTGGGAAGCAATGGCAGGATTGGTGGTGTCCCACATTAGGAGATTTGTGGCAGGAAAAGGAGAAGTGGCAGTTTAGGATTGCAATTTTCTGAAGTTGAGTACATATGAAGTAAAAAAAATAGAGTTGGCCTTTAAAGGAGGAATATAAAGGGACACTTTGAGCTTGGAGAGGAGGTCTCTGCCTAAGAGGGGCATGGGGCATTAGGGCACTATGAGAAAGTAGTAGGTGAGAGTTAAATTTCTGCATTGACAAAGAAGTGGAGTGCAGAGTGGTTTGTAAGAAGTGCTGGACACTCCCATACTAGTGATGTCTGTAGGCAGAATTGGTACTGGCCAAGAGTTGAGAAGTGAAAAACTTACCCCAGTGTCCAGCAGACAGACCCTCTTGCTAGCCACTCTTCCTTGTACCCTGAGTTCCTTTGGACAGGGTTGCAATCTGACCTGGGCTTGAAACTCGAGCATCCCTATTTGACGAAGACATGAGGGGACAGCTGGTGGTGTGTGGCAAGCGGGCCCCCAGGGTGACCCACCGGACATTCCATCTTCCAGAGACTCCATTGCCCACATTTTGGGCAAGCCTTGGTAGGGGGGCGAGGATTAGGGCAGTCTCTTGCCCAGTGACCCGACAGGTTGCACCTAAAACACAGACCAGGGTGCTGATCCTGTTTCTGAGAAACAGAAGTTGAGGGCAAGGACTTTAGTGGTGGCTCTCATTGGAGGGCTATAGCCAAATTAGTGGCTAGGAGCTGAAAATCAACTTGGAACACAATTTGGCATTCTGTTCTCTGTCTATCATTTTCTCTTTGCTGTTTTCTTTGGGCTTCCTCCTCTCTCCCATTAAAAACTTTAAAAGTGAGGCCGAGGATCTCATTTTGAGGAGTAAAGGGGACATTTGGTAGGTGCTGGAGTTTGTGTCTTATATCAGGGGCTGATTGGCCCAAGAAGTGTACATGAAGTAGGAGGTTTCCCTCCTTGGAATTAACATCAAGTTAATTAGTGTATTTAGTAAATGCCTCTAGCAGGCAATTGAGAAAAACAACTGTGTTATTATCTGGGCACTGGGTTAACTCCTTTATTTTATCAAAGTTTACCCTGCCATGGGACCATTGGTGCATGCCTTCTGCCAGGCAGGTGACCATATATTTGAGACATTGTTAAGTCCTCTGACCTGGTCTGATAGTGCCAGTTGGGGTCTACATCAGTTTTCCACCTGGGGATGAGGAGTTTTCCTGATTCAGTCTGTCAGCATGAACTTGGGCTGATTCCCAGATACGTTTCTTTTTGTCTTGGGTTTGGGTAGAATTTAGAATGTGACAAATGTCCTGCCAGGTGAGGGAATATATCTTAGGCAGGTGAATTGTCATCTGAAATTAACTGGGTTTTCTGAAAAAAAAAAAAAGAGCCCAATTTTTGCTCAATAATATCCATTTCATTTAAAGTAAAGGGGACATGAATTCGGGTGGGTCCATCCTGCCCTGCCACTTCTCTAAAAGGAAACATTTCTGGTACCTTTTCAGAGATTTTCCCTCTTGATCTGGTGAAGGAGGGAGGGGAGAAGAGGAGCCAGTGACACCAGAAATAGGGAGGCAGGAAAAGGGGTTTCTAAGGTAGAAATGGGGCACTTGGAAGGGGGAGTGATTCAAGTGTGAGATATGAGAAGGGGAGATGACAGATGCAGAGGAGGAATCATCCAAAGGCAAAGTTGATGTGGTTGTGTAAGGACTGCTGGGGGCATGGAGGGTTCGGTAGTGGATGGGGATGGGGATAGGGAGGGAAGGAAGTTAGGGGGTGTATGAGAGTTGTATGGAGGGGGTTCATCTGCTTGATCAAAGGAGATTAGGTCCTGTGCAGGTTTGGGCTTTGTAGCATTACAAGGTTTCTTATGGAAGAGAAGAACCTTCTATCAAGGCTTGTGAGTATATCTAAGTCAAAAGTGCCATGTTCTGGCCAACAAAGATAATTGTCTAAAGGATATTGAGGCCAAATTTGAATTAAGAGTTGAAATAATTTTTTGGGCTAAAGCTCCATTAATTCAAGTGTTTTGAGATTAGCCTTGGGATAAGCCAGGGATGTCTTTTGGAATTGACAATTTGGAACACATTTTGGTAGGACTATGATGAAGTGACCACTCCCACCACCAGGGATGTCTCCAAGGCTTAGAGAGGGATGTGAAGAAACCTGAAGTTAGGAGAAAGTGTCCTCATACTTGTAACTTTCGGGGTGTTTGCGGACCAGCAAAAGTGAGGGACTCCTGGAGTCCTCTGAGGTCCACAAACAAAGAGAAGTGTGAGAGACTATGAGAGTCTCTGAGACTCACGTCGAGGTGCCACTGCCATAAACCTTGAAGGGGTTACTTTATCTTGAAGGCTGGAGATTGTGATCTGGATGTGAGGAGGTCAAATGGGGAGTGGTCTCGCTGTCTGGGGTTCACAAAGACTGTAAGGGGAGATAAGGATGAGAGAGAGGGGGTTAGGTTTTGTTGTCAACTTGATCTTTTTAATTATCTTGGGTGGGTCTCTGAGGATGTTTACAGGAAGGCAGCCTCTCAGCAAGGGGCAGGATATAAAGAAGCTCAAAGAAGCTAGAAGTAAACATCCTTTCCTGTGTGGGCAGTGCAGGAAGGAAATTCCAGAGACTCGGGAAGCCATTAAGTCTGGAATAGAGTTGCAAGACCCCACCCTAAGCCTAAATAAAGGAGAAGAAATTCTCTTTGGCCCTCCTGTCTGTTCCCTGTTCTGTGTGTGTGGTGTAGGTGATGGGTTTTTCTCTCTGCTTGGACCTGTGAAAGAGGGCCAGCCTCTTTTGTTGTTACAGAATTTCTCCTCAATCTGTAGTTTCAATAAATACTTTCCAGAAATACAACAAACACTTAACCAATGGGACCTGATCAGGCTAAGAAGCTTTTGTACAGACAAACAGACCATACTCAGAGCCAATAGACCCCCTTCAAACTGGGAAATGATTTTCGCCAGCTACAACTCAGACAGAGGACTAATTTCCAAAACCTACAGAGAACTAAAAAACATTAATAACAAAAACCCAAAATGCCCCCTCACAAAATGGGGTAATGATCTCAACAGAGAATTCATGGAGGAGGAAACACAAATGGCATTGACTCATTTAAGAAAGTGCTCAGCATCCCTAAGCATCAGGGAAATGCAAATCAAAACCACAATGAGATACCATCTTACCCCTGTCAGAATGGCAATCATAAAGAAAACCAACAACAATCGTTGCTGGCGAGGATGTGGGGAAAAAGGAACCCTCATTCACTGCTGGTGGGATTGC
>PVHP010023201.1:0-27612 GCA_004024765.1 Zapus hudsonius
TCTTCTCTTTCTTTCTCTCTCTCTCTCTCTCTCTCTCTCTCTCTCTCTCTCTCTCTCTCTCTCTCTCTCTCTCTCTCTCTGCTTGAAAATGAATAAAATATTTTAAAAAAAGAAAGTATGACAGTAGCAAAGCCTAAACATGCCACAGGATAATTCCAAGGTGAAAGATTTATGCTCAGGTTTCTCTTAAGATCGAATAAATCTTTCACTTTTCCAAGTAAAAAGAAGATAGGAGTAATTATTAGAAAAACAAATTAAAGCTGAGTGTTGTGGCACATGCCTTTGCTCCCAACACTCAGGAGGCAGAGTTAGGAAGATGGCAATAAATTCGAGGCCACCCTGACATCACATAGTGAATTCAAGGTCAGCCTGGGCTAGAGTGAGACCCTGCCTTGAAAAACCAAAACATAAAAAGAAAAACCAATTAAAATTTTTTTTTGTAGTTTTTTTTTTATTTGCAAGGAGAGAGAGATAGAGAGAAGAAAGAGAAAATGACTGTGCCAAAGCTTCAAACAGCAGAAAACAAACACCAGATGTTTGTGCCATTGTGTATCCAGTTTTAAATGGCTATCGAGGGAATCAAACTGGGATGATTAGGCCTTGCAAGCAAGCACCTTAACCACTGAGCAATAGCTCCAGTCCCTAAATTAGAAATTCTAACCTTTCCACAGTGAAGTACCTGAACCGAGACTCCAACTAAAAGAAACTTTATTAATGTTGCAAATATATTGTGTCTGTATTTCCTGCCTATTTTCCTGATTCTTAGAAGAAAGAAGAGCAATGTACCAAGTACATTATAATCATACTATGTAATAATAGGGGAGGGATAGTTAATCCACTATCCTAGTAGTTTATGAGTTCTCAGGGAGCAAAAGTTACTGTATCATGGCACAATCATAAAACTTGAATCACAGAAAGTTCTAAATATGTTTAAACATGACATAACACAATTTGGCATGGGTTATTTTATTTTCTAGGAGTTTACCCTTCATGAAATTTTTAAATTGGCTTACATATTCTAGAAAGCATACTTTTATTTTTATTGTACTGTAAGCAGCAATAAATTAGAAGGTTTTTTTTTTGTTTTTGTTTTTCAAGTTACACTCTTGCTCTAGACCAGGCTGACCTGGAATTCACTATGTAGTCTCAGGGTGGCCTTGAATTCAAGGCAATCCTCCTACCTCTGCCTCCAGAGTGTTGTGCAGCTGGCCTTATGTGGGTACTGGGGAATTGAACCTGGGTCCTTAGGCTTTGAAGGCAAGCACCTTAACCTCTGAGCCATCTCTACAGCCCCAGAAGATTTTTAAAAATGGAAATTAAATTACTATATTCTGTCCTGGATTAAGAAAATAAAATCTCACTCATAAACCCCTTTTTAATTCTTCAATGTTTTCAAAGCTAGTTATTCACTAAGAATAATATGACAGAGTGTAATTAAAATTATATATTCCAGAAAAACAGTATATATAATAATTAAGTAATACAAAGCAAGGAATAAAATATGATAGCATAAACAGTGAAATAATAGAAGAGCATAATATGATAGATTTTAATTCATGTTTGTCAATCATTAAAACAATTGTGAAAACATGGATTTAAGGACACAGATCATTAAGTTGATATCAAAGGAAGACCAAACTATGTCATCTTAAAACAACTATTTCAACTGTAAATTAAAAAATATTTTAAAAATAAAAGTATATACACATATGTGAAATTTAAATACTAAGAGAGTTATTGTATTTTATAAACAGGGGACAAAATAGACTACATAATAAGAAATATGATGAGAAATAAGTGAATACTACATAATAATAATCAGCTCTCTCAAGAACATATAATTATCCTAAATAGTTGTATATTGCACATGAAAGCCTTAATTTGTAGCCTCTAGGTTTACTTGAAACATTACTTTGAAGGTGCTGAATACAAACTGTTGGTATTCATTCTGCTCATAGTAAAGAAAGATTGGTACTGCCAGCTGGAATTTGTTAAAAATGTGTTAAAATAGGAAATTCTAAATGTTATCCCGATGATGTTTTGAACCTATTCATCATATGAGGAAAAATATCCTAAAAGCAATATGATCAACCCAAAAATTTTGATGATGTGACATTATTAATAACCTCTCTCTCTCTCTCTCTCTCTCTCTCTCTCTCTCTCTCTCTCTCTCTCTCGGCTGACCATTCACATTATTGACAGTATTGTTAAGACCTTAGTACTCTGGTCATCACTATTATCAATTTAAATTATGTGATATGAAATCACTGAATGCAATAGTTACAAGTTTCCATCTGAAGTATTTCAAATGAATACTAATCTATTTCTAAATCCTTATATTTTTTTGTTTCAGGAAATATTCCAAGGAGCTGAGACTTCTGTGCAATGACTAGGGAAAAATAAGCAAATAATTTTTAAAAAAAGGTTCTATTTGCCAATAACATTCTGAAGCTTTTCTAAGAACTGTAAAGGTAGCAATCAACAGTTCATTTGTAGACAATGCTCACAGATTTCTCAAATTGCTTAACTCTTAAGGTTCATATTCTCTGGAGTATACACTATTTTTTCCCTGCACACTTTCTACACCTGCCATTTGCTGTTTTTCAAATGAGAAATGCTCTAAAATCACAGGACTTGCTTAAGCGGATTACCCTGCAGCTCCCAAAGAAATTGATTGCAGTTCCTGGATACTGGAAGCTGCTAATTAGCTGCAATGATCTTGGATGTGTGTTTATTACTGAAATTAATTTACTACACAATAAAGACTGTTCATTCCAAGTAAAGCAAAGAGTTATGTTCTAAATTTTTCTTACTGGGATATTTGATTCAACAGTGAAGGTATAATTCAGGTAAAAGGAATTAGATGGGAACATATGAATACCAAAACATGAAGAAATTCTAAGAAAAGATGACTGTGGGAGACCAAGATTAGTAGAAAAGGCAACTAACTCTGAATCACTGTCCCCAAAGTATTATGGAAATATTGAGGAACTCTTGAGCCTTTCATTAGAAATGAAACATCTATATGGCAGGTATTATGGTACACTTTAGGAGTATCATAAATATTTATACTTTCTTTAATTACTTTTTACTATATTAAGAAGAGTAGGGCTGGAGAGATGGCTCAGCGGTTAAGGCACTTGCCTCCAGTGCCTAAGGCCCAGGGTTCAATTCCCCAGGTCCCACATAAGCCAGACCCACAAGGTGGTGGCCCTGGTGTTCTCTCTCTCTCTCTCTCTCTCTCTCTCTCTCTCTCTCTCTCTCTCTCTCTCCTTAAAAATGAATAAATAAAATATTTTAAAAAAAAAGAATAGTAGATACTGGTGATTGCTAATTGTATATAATTAGGTAATAATAGCTTGACCTATAACTATTGAATTTGGAAATTGGATTTTTTTTGTTTGTTTGTTTTTTGTCTCCAAACCCTGAGTACTAGCTTAAATGTGGGAGAGAGTGAAAAATGTACAAAAAATGTACAAACATGTTTCATTTATAATGTATTCTTTGTTGTTGTTGTGTTTAGTTTTTTTAAGTAGGTTCTCACTCTAGCCCAAGCTGACCTGGAATTTACTATATGTCTCATGGTGGGCTTGATAGCATGGCAATCCTCCTACCTTTGTCTCCCAGATTCTGGGATTATAGGTATTTGCTATCAAGCCCATTTTACAATGTATTCTTAATTCAGCTTAACTGCCTTCTTACTTGCCAAAGTCAAGATCAAGCCAATGTAAATGGATTACTATATGGTATTAAAATCAAGATCAGTGTGACATCAAAAACCATAGTAGGATAATATGTCTGGTCTATATTACATATATAGTCAGGTGTGTGTGTGTGTGTGTGTGTGTGTGTGTGTGTGTGTGTGTGAGCTGTTGTTGGCGATTAGTCGCATGAAGGTCCTTTGACATGCTAGCCATCACTCAAATACTAAGCTACATTCCCACCCTTTGATTCTTTGAGAATTGGCCATGATATCTCTAAGCAATATAATCTTATGGGACCACAACTGTATGTGTTCTATTGTTAATCATGTCATTGAACTTGATAGTAGGGTAAAATAGCTGGTTTAGACTACAGATATAGTTAAGATTTGCCAGTGCATTATTATTCTGTGGGAGAAATTAGTAATTCCAGGGCATCATGGAATAATCTTTAAAATATCGCATCAAAGTAAATAAAATATTTTGTACAGTAAGAGATAAGAGAATGAAAAGACAGTTTATATAAAAGGGAAAATATTAGTAAAATATTTATCTGGAAGGCTATTACTATTCAGAATATACAGGTATCTCAAAAAATTAAGCACCAAGGCAGAAAATAATCTAATCTACAAACAAGCAAAGAAATTAACACCTTTCAAATGAAGTAAAATAGTCAATACATGCATGAAAATAAAAGTAAAACATGCTTAGTCCTTATGGAAATGCATATCTAACTGATACTGATATTTTTAACCTTATCAAAGTTGGAATAGCTATGAAAACAGCTAAAAAACAGATGACAACAAATGCTGCTAAGGATGCTAGAGAAAATCATTATAAACAGATGATGAGAATATAAAGTATTTATGCAAAGAAATAGAATTAGCCTAGGTGACCATCAGCAGATGAATGAAGAAAATGTGTTATATAAATTATTCAGCTATAAATAATAACAAAAGCACATTGTATTTAGGAACATAGATTGAATTGGAGATGATCATATTAAATGAAATAAGCTAGATACAGAAAGATACATGTCACATTGATTCTATTTTATGTGGAATCTAGGGCTGAGAAAAGGATATGAAAGTAAAAACAAGACTCTTGGGATACAGTGTGGGGTCTTGCTAAGGGACACAGAGGTCATAAAGGGTTAACTAAGAATTGAGAAAGGCTGTAGCCCCAGTGGCTCACTGCTGAGATGGAGTAGGGGCTTCATCACACTCCTCTTTTGATTCTAAAAACCTCTGGGCCACAAGGAGCCCTGTGTTCTCACCCCAGCTGTGCTGGGAGGTGACAGATTCCTCTGCAGCCATCACCATTTTATCCATGTCCAGAATCACATACTTCCCACCACTCAGGGCTGAGCATGCCCCTCAACTTATGCAACTTAGGCATTCACAGGTTACTAGCCCCTGCCTAGCCACTCTTGAGGCGCCCATAGACCACCCTGCCCCAAACAATCCCCTTGCTATGCCCCTGCCTCTAATTTTCCTGGCTTGTCCTCTCTATAAATATGACCTCTCCACATACAATAAATGATATCTGCCTGTTCTACCCACACGGGCTGTATCCTGAGAGGTTTTTTTCTCTCGCTGGCTGGCTCGTGTCCTGTCTACCAACTCTGCAGACGATCATGGAATTGCCTGACTCCCTCCATAACTCAACCACGGACCAGCCACCAGCACAGCACAGCATCTGCAGCCCTCAGCCTCTGCTGCAACTCACAGAGTCCACGGAAAAGAAATAACAATTGGCGCCTGCCTGTGGGGCCTTCCACAGGCTGAACAGCTTTACCTCTAAAATATGTGGGAAACGTGAGTCTCCCTTCTCACAAGGGACATCAGCCCCAGGGGGAATCTGAGGTCTTGCCTTCACACTCTGAGGGCTGGCAACTCTTTTTTCCTTACTTTGTTTTCAGTCCACACCATTGCAAGGGACTTTTCTAAGGCTAAGAAGCAATGGAGATATCTTGGCTGAGGCGACTCTTCAGCAGAGAAGGAAGGCTTCTTAGCTGGACAAATTGACCCTGACTGCCTCTGGGTGTTGGCAAAGACCATTCTATATTAATCTCTATCTTGATTCAACCCTGCAACGCATTGGCCACATAAATTCGATTAGGGTTGGCTGTCAGATCCTGAAGTTTGCGGGCAGGATTACGCCCAAGACTTCAGGGAATCCCTCTTATTGCTGGCCGATAAGGGAACGTTCCCCTCTGGTTTTGGCTTTTCCACATCTTTTCTATCATGGGAAATTTCACGTCCTGTCAGAAAAGCTCTCCAATGAAGGGATTAAGGATAGTCCTCAAGTCACAGGGACTTAAACTTTTCTAGAAAGAGGCTGCTTCCTTCTGGGAGATAGCCTTCATTATAGCCCACTTCTAGCAACCCCTATGATACAGAAGTATGGTCCCATGTATCATACCTAGGTAAAAACAAAGAAATTCAGGCAGGAACGCCCACTTCCTCTCCCTTTCTTCTGATATTAGCAGCAATCAGACAATGCTTAAGTCCTTCCAAAACATAAGCTGATCCTAAAGTATAAGATAATACTAATTCTAATGAAAAAGGCTCTGAGGATCACCTAATGACAGATATTACATTCCTAAAAAGGGCTGTAGAAGAGATGAGGCAAAAAACTCGTAAGTTAGAGCACTCTTACTCCTATGTCACAAACTGTGCCTCTTATTTCAGCCAAACAAACTGTGCCAATTATTTCAGACAAGCCAAAACCTGTGTCACAGCGGCTACAATCCCACCCCTCAAACACACCCTCCAGCCTTTTGGACAAAAGTGTTAACTCCTCAGTGCCCAAATCCATTTAAGCAAGCCTCCAACCTTGCCATCGTATTTTCCCACAGTGCTGGAGGAACCAAAAATCAAAAGAGCTCCCTGCACCACTCTTCCAGAGCCACCAACAATTTCACAACAGCTATGCAAAATTTGAGATCAAAATTGGACTGATAAAGTGGAAAATGCTGAACCTATCTCAGCTTTTCCTATATTCAGCCCACTTGAGCATGACCCTGTCAGTGGTATCCATATCAGAACAATGACTTAAAAGAATTAAGACAGGTAGTCAGAGAAGATGAAATTTATGCCACTTGGACCAAGTCCCCCCTCCAGAGCATGTGCAAAGCTCATAAAACTCCACAAGACTGATGTGATATCTGCAAGTCCTCCCTCCCCAGGTCTCTATTTCTTCAGTGGGAGGCACTTTATAGAGATGAATATCTCCAGCAAACCAAAAATAACCATGGCCAATAGGAAATTCCCTGGGGCTTCGATGTTGTGAACTTAACTCAGGGCCACAGCTAATGGGAGTAGGAAGTCCATCCCAAGCTTATATAACTAAAGAAATGACAATATGGAAGTGGGGAAGGGTGAAAAAAGAGAGACAGGATTGGTGAATATGCATCTATTGAAATATACCAATAATGGACATTATTTGAATAATCAACATGATAGTATAAAATTTTGAGAGAAGTAATGAAAAATAGCTCAAATGTCATTTTCTCTAAGGACAAAGCCTTTCTTGCAGTATCCCTCCAAAATGGATGAATAACAGAATATATCTTGTTCCTATATCTATGTTTACTCTTGTTATACTTTAATTTTTTTTCTGCTTCATCTCCTCTTTCCTATTAGGCTAATCCTTACTCAATACTAAATCCTATTTTCAGGAAAATTCTTAGCTAAGTCATAAAAACGCAATAATCACTTTGTGATTTTAAGAAATACTCGAAGCTAAATGTTTTCATATTTATCAACCACAAAACTGTTTTAGACATATGCTGCATGATGTCATATTTCCACCAAGAATGCACAAGAATCCCAATTTTCCTGCATCTTCACTAATAACTTTTATTTCATTTTTTATATAATAGCCATCTTAGTAGCTATAAATTGGTATCTTGTGGCTTTTATTTTATTTCCCCCCCCAAAAAAAAATTGGTGATGGTTAATATGTTTCAAATGAACTAATTTTTGAAGAAATGGGATTTTAAATCTCCTCCCATATTTTTAATATGTTTATTATCTACAATTAGACACATTGTATGAGCAAATCTTTTGGTGATAGTCCCATTTCCCTCCTCTCTGTCCCCAACACACTGGATGTCCTCCTTTGTGGGCATGCTGGATCCATCCATTGGCTAGGGTCCTACGAATTGCACAAGAGATAGCCAGGTTTTTCCTTTCTTTATGTGTTTTTACTGAGAGATGCAATATCTCTGGATATTCTCCCCTACCATGGATTTCACAATCTTTCTGCCCCCTCTTCCACTCAGTTCCCTGAGTAATGGTGGGTGAGTTTTAAGTCTGTTTATTATTGAGATCCTAAATTTCTCTGGACTTCTGCTTTGGGTTGCTTTGGGTATCTTTGGTGTCTGTCTCTATTGACCTCTTCTGGGTTATCTGACTTGCTGTAGTGTTGGGTCTCTTGTTTATCTCCCACTTTCTCATAGGTTTCATTTGGGTCCTGTGTGATAGGCCAGGGGTGGTTCATCTCCTGTCAGGATATCAACCATCATCCCATGGCTTGTTGATGGAATTGGGTTGTCCCCAGCTCTCTCACTGCCTTCTGAAAAATACAAGCAATATCTCCATGGAAAAGAGAAATCAGTATAGGCTAAATGAGACAAAAATTGCTAATTTTGCAAACTTCTAATGGGTGCAGCCTCTCGGTAGCTCTCTGGTAGTGGGAATTTTCGCTTGGAGCCTTGGGTTCTTGGTCCCCATAAGATTTTACCATGGGTCCCCTGTCCAGTTAAGGATTCCTTGCCACTGAATAGATATCTTGGCCAATCAATAAGCCATTGATTACCCACCTAGGTTTAGCACCACTATTGAACATATCCTCCTATATCTTTACTAGCATACAATTTTTTTTACAAAGGAAGGAATTTTGTTATAGCATTTCTGTTAATGCATACTTTTACAATGACCATATTGACCCCTTCCATTGATCTTTCATACTGACCTCCCTTAATATGTTCTGAACTTTAGTTCCTCTTTGGGTATATGAATTGCAAATTCTTTGCCCTTTCTGTCATTTGCTCTTTTTTTTTTTACTGTATTATGTATTTTTGTATACAAAAGACTAATTTGATGAAACTGCATTTGTCATTTTTTTTCCTTTGATAACTGTATTTTTGGTGTCAGGTCCAAGAAACTATCATTAAATGCAATGTCATAAACCTTATCCCCAACATTTTAGAAACATTTGCATTTCTGTATAACTGTTAAAAATAATCTATATCAAAAACAATTTTTTTGTTTGTGATGGTGGCACATACCTCTAATCCCATCATTTCAGAAGCTGACAGACAGTGAGATTGTGAGTTTCAAGTCTTCCTGAACTACATAACAAGACCTGTCTCAAAATCTGAGAAAAAGAAAACAAGATTTTATTTTCTTCTGTGATACATGAAATAGAATATAAGGCCACATGGATACTAGAGATAGAATAGAGAAAGTGCTGTGGGTCTTAGCTAGGGATAGAGGCCCAAAAGAGACCAGAAGGTGCCAAACATCTGATTTCTCCTGACAAAAGAATGAACACCCCTAATGTGGATTAGAATTCATGCCAGACATTGATGCACCTCTGCTGATCCCAGCCCCACCCAGATATATCCTCAGATCTAAAAACAAGTCAAATCTTTCCCTGCCTACCTGAACTAAAACCTATAAAGGTGGCAACCCTTCACTCTGCTTCCTGGGATCTTCTTCCTGAGACCTTCTCCAGTTCCTGCTTATCTGTTTCTGGTGTGGTCTGAGCTCCCCCCATGTGAGTCATCTTCTGGCCATGTGGAGAAGGGATACCTAACCCTGTTTTATAATGTCTCTTTAATTCTCATCTCTCTGCTCTATCTGTCTTATGGTCTCTAATTTATCATGTGTGAATTCTCACTCTGGATGAGACATGTGGACTCTTTCCTTTTTACCCCACTTACCTCCTTGAGCTGATGCCGAGTGTGCCAACCACTTTAATCTCAACCTCACCACTCTGTTTCACAGTCTCTGAATTTACTGATTGTCACTCGGGGTCTGCCACATGGGTGCTCCATGTGTTTGCAGCCCCTTTGGAACCTCACCTTCTAAACCTTAGTTGCTCTGGCTTGCCACATGATCCCAAACTCCATTCTAACTTCACCTTCTAAACCCCAGTTGATTTGGCTATCCATGTGTTTGCAACCCCTTCTGAACTTCATTTTTTAAGCATCAGTTTTTCTAGCTCTCGTGGGTTCCTAGCTTCATTCTAACTTTACTCTCTAATCTTCAATTTCTCTTTACTCTCTAATCTTCAATTTCTCTTTAATTTCCATCTCTTAGAGGTATGTTTCCCACCTGACCAGCTTCATTCCAACTGTACTCCCTAAGCTTCAATATCTCTTTAACTTCTACTTTTCTGAAATATGTTTTCCACCAGAAAATGTTCCATTCTTCCTTTCCCAGTCCCACTTACTTTTAAATAAATCCCACAAATTATAATTTCTCCACAAATAAACTCAATAATTCATAGTTTGTCCTTCTTGGTTCTGCCTTTTTTATTATTCATTAAAGATTAGGAAAGAACCCTAAACTTGGGATTTATAAATTAGGGGGACACACCCTGAACTCCAAAATTCATGCGTTACTAGGCAAATGCCCTATAATGAATTCACTCATGCAGGCTTTACCTCCTCTCACCTTCCTCATGGCTGGAGCTCTCTGTACTTCCTCTTCTGTCCTTCTCTTAATGTAATAAAGTCTCTGTTAAAAAATAATTCACTCATTATTCTAAACTGAAATCTTATATTCAATAAACAGTAACCTTATTTCTACCTATTCCTTCACTATTAGGACCTTCAATATATTATTAGAGACCTATTGAAATTGAATAATCCTAAATTATTTTAGGATAAGTGTTTCTGTTCTGGCAAAACAAAAACATCATATACTTTGATTTCATTGATCTGTGTTTTGTGTTTGGTAATCCTTTCAATAGTATTGTTTTTTAAAATCTATGAATACAAGATGATTTCATTCAATCCTTGTCTCTTGTTTTTAATTCCCTCCATCAATATTTTGTTGTATTCAGAGTAAGTTTTTTAATACCTTGGTGATTTATTCATTATTTATTTTGATAGTACTATAAATTCAACTGTATTGTAAATTTTATTTTTTAATTGTTAATGTCAAACATATAGACTTATATTGTTAGAGTAAAATTAAAATTAAAATTAAAAATCTCAAGGCAAGAGGGAGCTAATTATTAGTAAAAGGAAATAAAAAAGTAAAATATCTACCCCAGAATGATATGTTGGTATGCGCCTCCCCCACCTCACCCTGCTCCTATAACCTTGCCTTTGTTTCCCTGTAATCTTGCATCTGTGGTTAAACACAGTAAATACTGAGAATGGCCTGGCCAGTAAATACTGAGGATGGCCTGGCCGATGGGTTCTACAGATATGGAAGGAATGTGCAGATGCTCTGGTTAATGGAAAAGCCTGTAAAGATTCCCCGAATTGTGATGTATGTTTGTTTTCTCTTTAAAGGATCTGCTCAAACTTGGCTCTGGGCTCATTGCCTCTGTCTGGCTATGGATATACACTGAGCCCTGGGCATGCCTGGTTACTTTTAATAAAACCCTTTGCATGTTGCATAGGAGATTTGGTCAGAGTCTTCTTTTGAGTCGGGGGTCTGGGGTCCTAACATCTTGGAGGTCCTACTGAGATCCCATTCGAGCCCCCCTACCAACTGAAGATCACCAGCAGGAGAGGGAGAAAAGCCATGTGACTGAGCAGATCTTTTAGAGAGTGTTGAGGTGAGAACATGTAAGGGACTGTGTTAGGAAATCTTGTTTGCTTCTGGGACAAGGAGGTCCAACGGTGCGAGAGTTTGGATGTAGGGCAGCCATCCATGGGCCACCATATATAGCTGTTTAGAGACTGTTTAGAGAGAAATGCCAGAGGTCTGAAAGTGTCTCCTCCTTTTTGACACAGAATGGTCAGAATTTGACCTTTATTTGCATATAGGAAAAGAAGAAAAGGCTTGTTTATGTCTGGAAGGGATAGGGAAGCAACAGTGGTCAGGAAGCATTTGAAAATATTTTTGGGAGTTTGGAGGGAGCTAGGAGACAAAAGTGTTTCATCTAAGTTTCCCTTAGTGGTTCATATAAGGGGTGAGCCATGTTGGAAAAGTTTAGGATTCAGATAAAGAAGAAATTGAAGAGAAAAATCATGGCAAGCAGTTCCCATTATGAGGTAGAGGACAATTAATGAGGTTTTGAATTCTAGATTTCCCTCTGTGGAAATGGAAATACTGAGGTAAAGAACAGAAGACTGACAGATTTGTGCTTTTTCCCTGGAAGTTCTATATCCCCAGGCAGCCAGAACATTAAGTAAGACAGTTGCATGCTGTATATTCAGTTTGGCAGTGGGACTACAGAGGAGAAAACTGGACTTAAGAAACAGTAAAGCCAAGTCTCTCTGGAGGGCCTGACTGAAGTAGTGAGGACTGTCTCAGATCCCCTGTGGCAAAATTGCCCATGTGTATTGTTGGGCTTGGAGAGTGTCGGGGTCTTCCCAGATGAATGTAAAAAGCAGGCAGGATAGTGGGTGTAGAGGAATAGTAAAGAATGCATCTTTTAAATCAAATACTGAAAGGTGAGGGGAGGCAGAGGGTATGGAAGACCCTCATGGAAAACCATGTAGAGGTTTGCTACAACTGGAAAGGTGGGAATAATGGCTTGGTTAATTTACAAAGTTCATGAGCTAACCAGGAGGAATTATTGGTGTTTTTTTATTCCCAAAATAGGGATGTTGTCGGGGGAGTAAATGAGTGTGAGGATCGCTGCAGAGAGCAGATGTTGGATAATCGGTTTCAGACCTCAAGGAGTGATGGGAGATAAGGGATTTTGAGAAACATAGGAGTGATGATCTTTGAGAAGAATGAGGACCGGGGTATGGTGGGAAGTGATGGCAGGATTGGAGGTGTCCCATATTAGGGAATTTATGGCAGGCAAAGGAGAAATGGCAGTTTGAGACTATAATTTTTCCAAATTTGGGTACGTAGAATAAAAAAAAATAGAGGTGGCCTTCAAAGGAGGAGTATAGAGGGATACTTAGAGTTTAGAGAGAAGGTCTCTGCCTAAGAGGGGTGTGGGACATTGGGCAATATGAGAAAGGAGTGGGTGAGAGTTAAATCCCCAAATTGACAAAGAAGAGGTGGAGTGCAGAGTGGTTTATAAGAAGTCCAGGACAATCCCATAATAGTTATGTCTGCAGGCAGACTAGGTCCTGGCCAGGAGTTGAGAAGTGAATACCTCACCCCAATGTCCAGCAAAAGACAGACTTTCTTGCCAGCCACTATTTCTTATGCGCTGAGTTCCTTTGGACAACATTACAACATGACCTGGGACTTGGATTAAGGCATGAGGGGACAGATGGTGGTGTGTGACAAGTAGACTGCTAAGACAACCCACCAAAAAAGTCCATCTTCCAGTGACACCATTGTCCAATGTTTGGGCAAGCTTTGATAGAGGGCCGAGGATTAAGGCCGTCTCTCACCCAATGACCCAACAGACTGCAACTGAAACACAGACTGAGGGGCTGATCCCACTTCTGAGAAACACAAAGTTTGGGCAAGGACTTTAGTGTTGGCTCTCATTTGAGGGCTATATCCAAATTAGTGGCTAGGAACTGAAACACAGTGTGGCATTAAACTTGGCATTCATTTCTATGTCTATCTTTCTCTCTTTGCTGTTCTCTTTTTCCTCCTCTCTCCCATTAAAAACCTTAAAATCGAAGCTGATGATCTCATTTTGAGGAATAAAAGGGCCATTTGATGGGCACTAGAGTTTGCATCTTATGTAAGGGGCTGATTGGCCCGAAAAGTGGACATGAAGTAGTAGGGTTCCTTCCTTAGAATTAACTTCAATGTTAGTGTTTTCAGGGGCTGGAGAGATAGTGTTTTCAATAAATGTCTCTGACAGGCAATTGAGAAAAACAGCTGCGTCTTCATTTGGGCCCTAAGTCAACTCCTTTATCTTACCAAAGTTTACTTTGCCATGGGACTGTAGGTCCATGCCTTTTGCCAGGCAGGTGACCCTGTCTGATAGTTCCAGTTGGGGTCTACATCAGGGACTCCCTGTTTTTCACCTGGGGATCAGGAGTTTTCCTGATTCAGTCTATCAGCATGAACTTCAGCTGATTCCCAGATACATTTCTTTTCATCTTGGGTTAGGGTAGAATTTAAAATATTGTAAATGACCTGCCAGTTGAGGGAATACATCTTAGTTAGGTGGGTGAATTGTTGTCTGATATTAACTGGGTTTTCTGAAAAAGAGCCCACTTTTTGTTCAATAATATTCATTTCACTTAAAGTAAAGGGGACATGAATTTGGGTGGGTCTTTCCCTCCCTGCCACATCTTGAAAGGGAAATATGCCTGAATCTTTTTCAGAGATTTTCCCTATTGATCTGTTGAGAGGAGTGGAGTAGAGGAGCTAGTGGTGCCAGAGATGGGGAGGCAGGAAGGGGGGTTCTAAATAAGAAATGGGGTACTTGGGAATGGAGAGTGCATAAGGAGGGGGGATAAGAGTGATGAGATATGAGAAGGGGAGATAGCAGATGGAGAGGTAGAGTCATCCAAGGGGAAAGCTGATGCAGGTGTGAAAGGATTGCTGGGGGGTAGAGGGTTTGGTGAAAGGAGTGGGTGGGGACACAGAGGGTTCTGTGAAAGGAGTGCTGGAGGTGCAGAGGGTTTAGTAGTAGGTGGGGATGGGGGAAGAGGAGGGCTTCTTGGGTGTTCAGGGCAATGGAGAGGCTCTGGAATACAGGGGTATGGCTCTAGGGTGAGAGGTGTCTATAGGGTGTAGGAGAGTTGTGTGGAGGGTGTTCATCTGCTGGATCAAAGGAGATTAGGTCCTGTGAAGTTTTGGGCTTTATAGAAATACAGGGTGTCTTATGGCACAGAAGAACCTAATGAGCAGAACAGGTAATACACAGGGAGGGATGGGAGTGGAGGGCAAAGGAGCCCTGGAGATAGGGGAGCTTACACCACTTGCCATTTTAATGCATGTAATTATTAAGGCTTGTGAGTATATCAAAGTCAAATGTGCTGTGTTCCAGCCAGCAAAGATTATTGTCTAAAGGATATTGAGGCCAAATTTGAATTGAGAAGCAAAGTAATTTTTTGGTTTGAAGCTCCTTTAATTCAAGTGTTTTGAGATTAGCCCTGAGACAGGCCAGAGACGTCTGTTTTTGAATTGACAATTTGAAACCCATTTTGATAGGAATATGACAAAGTGACCACTCCCACCTCCAGGGACATTTCCAAGGCTTGAGCTGCACAGAAGCCTGAGAGTTAGGAGGGAGCTTCCTCACACTCATAACTTTCAAGGGACTAGCAAAAGTGAGGGACTCCCTGTGTTCTTTGAGGCCCACAAACAGAGATAAGCATGAGAGACTCAGAGTCTCTGAGACTCATGTCAGGGTACTATGACCACTACTAGCCTTTCCCTGAAGGCTGGAAATTGTGATGTGGATGCGAGGAGGTCAAACAGCAAGTGGCCTCCCTGTCTGGGGCTCACAAAGTCCGGGGGTGGGTGAAAATGAGGGTGAGAGAGAGTGAGAAGTGAGGAATAGCTGCCAAGGTTCAAGCTGGGTTTACACTGAACATCAATATGACCCCCTTTATCTGTGGCATGGGGCAGGGCCTGCACCTCTCATGTGGGCAAAGGTGACAAAAGACAAAGTCTGCAGGTCTTGCTGGTGACTACTTAGTCCATAGTGAGCATTGAGAATGCCAATGCTCTTGAAGGAGTGGGTCCTTGGCAGCAAGGAGGAAAGAGAGAAGGGAGCCAGAGAGAAAGTGAGGAGGGGGCTTATAGCCCTGAATGCCCCAGAAGGGCAGCCCTCCTGGGGGTTTTTTGGTACCAATAATATGAATAAATTGGGAGAGAAAGTACACTGGACTCGAGCTCATTCAGTCAAGGGATTGCCTTTATTGAGCAAGGAGAGGACAGAATTCTCCTGAGTATGAAGTCATGTCCACAATGGGAAGCTTTTGAGAGGTTATTTAAAGAGTTTTGGTGTGATATGGACTTTACAGATAAAGTTTTCCTAGGTCTTGGACTTCCTAGCCAGCTGTCCCCAGGAGGCTAGGCCAAAGTGACACTTCCTTCAGCCAGAAGCCTGGAGACAATTAACAATTTAATGAAAACAATTATAATAAATTCTATTGGGGGACAGTATTCAAACTACCACAGCATCCGTGGAGCTGGTATAGATCATTTTTCTCTTTAGGCATGCACACTCAGGGGCCCAGAAGATGAACACCAGGTCCTCCTTGCTCTCCTTGGTCTCATAGGTGGCATCGTACAGGGCATAGCATCAATCTTTGTCTGGCAGCATCTTGACAAAGATGGCATGGTGTGGGACCCTGCTAAGAGGCATGGAGGATATAGAAATATTTGCTGAGCCCGGTAGACATCCCACTCTCTCCTTCTGTTAAAGGAAGTTGAGGTGGGCCTGAGACCCTGATATTCACAAGTGTATCCTGGACCCTCCAGCCTTTCAGGCGGGCCACAGTGAGCCCTGATATAAGCAGACAATTCAAAGCCTAAGCTCACCCCAGCTGTAATAACAAATCTGGACAAGAAAAGTCTAAAGGTTACAGTTCCTCTGCAGCCATCACCATCCCATACATGGCTAGAATCATGTAGAAAGCACCATCAACTTATCTATGCAAACTAGGCATCCACAGGTTACTGGCCCCTGCCAATCCACTCATGATATGTCCACAGACTACCCGGCCCCTATCAATCCCCTGGCTGCCTATGCCCCTAACTCTGCCTTTTCCTCTATATTAACAACCATTATCTGTACAATAAACAAGAGCTGTCCACTGCCACATTCTACCAGGTGGCTATGCCCGTTGGACTACCACTATCTCAAGACTGCCAACTTAGTTCCATGGATGAACCAGAGTGTTAGTGTACAATGACCTCCCGAGTAATCCACGGATGGCAGCATGGGGTCATCCACAGTTGGGCCTACATCACCCACCAGGATCTCCTTGTCCTCCTCCAGGATGATGTCCTTCTTGTCCTCACTCAGGCAGAACAGCACCACCTTCTTGTGCTTCTTCACTTCCTATGGCATTGAGGACTTGTGCATTTCATGTCATTGAATGCCTTGATGACACTGTCAGAGACAGTCCCACCGGAGGTCATGTTTCTTCTGGAAGCTAAAGGGAGAAGATAGGGAGAGTTGCTAAAGGACTGAGCCGACACAGCTGCTGCTGGGATTTGACTGAAACAAATATTTTAATATATAAAATGTAAGGTATACTATAATGGATGACATTTAGAGTGAGCCTTTTAGTTTTACAGGAGTCAATTTCCCTGAAATAATATCATGTGCTAATTAAAATTTTCAGAGTTTAATGCTCAATAGCACTTATAAACAAATTGTTCTTAACATCTACTCAGTTCCTACTATTTATTCCTATATCTTCTTTTTTTTCTCCTTTGACACAATTTTTCACAGTGGAGATTGAACTGATGTCACTTGGTATTTCAGGGTGGTCTTGAACTCATGGCAATTCTCTTAGCTTTCTGAATGTTGGAATTGCTGGCAAGAGGAATCATATCCAACTTATACCTACACCTGTATTAACATGTCAATCATGCTTATCCAATTAACAGTATAACTTGTTAAAGACAAAGGAAGATGTAGAGTATGTTGGCATACACTTTTAACCTCATCTCTGCGTAAGATAAGACAGGAAGATTGAGTTTGAATCCATCCTGAGCTATAAAGAGTTACTTTGTCTTTAAAATATAAAGAGCAAGAAAATAGAGTTAGGGTAATAGGTAAGATAAATCAAATGTCACATGTTTTCTCTCAAATACAGAATCTAGATTTAACCATATACGGCATGAAAGTAGTAGGGAGACTATATAGTGGGGGAAGAGTACCACAGGAAGAGAGGATAAGGTAATAGAGGATGAATATGAGAGAAGTAAAATGATATACATGTATGAAAATATAATAATGAAACCCAATATTTTATCTAAAAATTAATTTAAAATGAATAAATAACTTGGGAGGCAGAGATAGGAGGATTGCCGTGAGTTCAAGGCCACCCTAAGACTACATAGTGAATTCCAGGTCAGCCTGGACTAGAGAGAGACCCTACCTCGAAAACAAAAAAAATGAATAAATAAATAATGCTTATCTTCTTATAAATAATAGACTGAAATTATTTAGGCAGTCTATAAACACCTACATGTGATAGTATGAAAGTTATAATGAATGGTAAATTAGTTATTGTTCATTTTACATTTTGTTTTATGTATGTGTATGTTGTATGTGCATGTGTGTATACATGCTTGCATGTGTGTGAGCAAGTGCATTGCATCCGTGTGCACATGCATGTAGAAGGCAGAGGTTGACTCCATGATCTTATTTGATTGCTCTCCATCTTATTCTTTGAGATAGGGTCTCCTGCTAAACCCAGGGATCACCTGTTTGGCTAGACCAGCTACTTAGTGAGCCCGAGGGATTTCTTGTCTTTCTATCTCTAGCTCTGGAACTGTAGGTGTGTAGCACCAGGATCAGCATTTATGTTATCTCTGGAGATTTTAACTCTGATTATCATATTTGCACTACAAGTACTTACTCACTGAGCCATCTACTCAGCCCAATTTTGTAATTCTTAAGACGAGGCCAACATCCATAATGAGGAAGAAATCAAAGCTTTCTATTCTGTTAAATGTATGATAAAGAATGAAAAAAGAAACAATTTAACAGACTTAAACTTCAGATTTAGATGGTGCCCTTTTTTCCTCCAAAACATATCTAGTGTTTTATTTGATACTCAAACATACCACCAAAATACCACAATTTTCTTCCATACAATGAAAGAACACGGGAATTACATAACAAATAATTTGGCTGAATCTAAGCCAAATTTATATCAGAAATATTTTTGGGTGGGGGCTAGAGAGGTGGCTCATTGGAAAAGGGCACTTACTTACAAAGCCTGATGGCCTGGGTCTGATTCCCTAATACCCATGTAAAGCCAGATGCACAAAGTGGTACATGTGTCTGGAAATGTTTGTTGTGGCAAGAGGTTCCGGCTTGCCCATAGTCTCTTTCTAGCTCTCTCACAAATAAATCAATGACAATTTTTTTTGGAATACCATTTTGGCACATCACCAAATTGTCTTTTTGTTGACTTTTCCTACCAGTAATTCAGTGATGAATGAACGTAACATGTGGCTTTGAGGAAAATTGAAGACTGAATTTAGTCTCTCAAAACTATCTTCATATAGTCAAACACCACCTATGCAATCAATATGATTACAAATGTGAGAAGTTGTTCTTTTTTGCTGTTTCATTGTTATTAATCCCATTTTTTTCAATTCATAATCTAACCAGACAGTATAACATAAAATGCGAGTTATTCTCACAGAGATTATATAAATTAACATAGATTTTAAGATCTTAGTAAAAGGTCTCCTTGGTCCCCTACTTGAAGGCAATTGTATATTAAGTTGAAACAATAATACTGGGAAAGAAAAATATTCAGTTTTTTTCCCATTACTACAGTAAATCAGCAATTTTAAAAAATTAACTGCTACTTTAATGGTATCTTTTAATGAAATGACTTGCAATTGCAAAATATATTGAGAAGTTTCCAAGCCAGGAATCAAGAATATTATTGAACTTACTGACATTTCTGCTTAGGGATCTACCTGAATACAATTATCATTATAAAAAAATTGGTTTAAACTAGATTAATTCAAATTGTGTGATAATTAGGTAGTATGTTTGTGAATTTTAATACTCAAAACACTAGAAATAACTGTTGTGCAATAGAAAATGTTTGCAATAATGTCATATTATGAGTAGGAATGAATGAATGAATGAGTAGGAATCATTTTGAAGGTTTTATAGTCTCTTTATTACATTTTGTTTGAATATTATAGATTACAGAGAAAAAATTTGAATTTTCTTACCAGTGATCTACCAGTTTCATATTTATTTCTAGGCATTATAAAGAGCAAACAATCAGGGTTTTTTGTAGGACTTTTCCTTTCCCTAAAATAATGCATTACTATATTTTAGTATTATATATAGGGACATATATGTGCATATTTTTCTATCTAATTGCAATTTGTGAATGACTAAATGATAAATCAGCTGATATTTTATAAGGTAAAAAGGATTATATTACATTTCTTCTTTATAGCACTATTAGAATTTTATGTTACCTTATATCATATTATTAGTCTGTTCATCATTAAATTACCATTATTATTTCTCCTTTATAAATACAGAAAATATTTCTGACATTTTTAATACATAGAAACTTTGTATATACAAGTCATGTGTTGGTACCACCATTTTCCTTCTCCCTGCCCCCTTTCCACTGAGTACTCTTCTCAGTGGGATTGCTGGTATGCACCATGGAATTGAGGGCTATGCACACAGTTATTGGGGTGAAGGGCAAAGCCTTTGGATATTCCCTCCACCATGGCTGTTACACTCTTTCTACCCCATCTTTCACAATGTTCCCTGAGCCATGGTGGGTAAGAATTAAGTCTATTTGGTGTTGAGCTTTTAGCAGCCTCTGGATATCTGCCTTGGAACATTTGAATGTCTTCAGTTTCTGTCTCCATTACCCTGGTGCAATTTGTCAGGCTCACTCTAAAAGCTGCACTTTTGCTCATCTTGCCACTTCTGTGATTTCATCTGGGCCTTACCTGATGTGTTAGGGGTGGTTCATCTTCTGTCAGGGAGTCAGCTATCATTTCTGGTCTTGTTTGTAAAAATGGGTTTCCACAGTTCTTGCTACCATCTGAAAAGGAAAAAAAATTCACCAATGGAAAAATGGGATGAGCATAAGATTAAATGGGACAAATATTTTTAGTTTGGCATTATTATAATAGGTTTAATCTCTCTTTAGGTGCCTGGTTAGTGGAAGCTTCTCCAAAGGGTTAGCATTATTGGTCTCCAAAGGAATTTGACCTGGATCCCAGTTTCAGCTCAAGGGTTCCTTGGAACTGACTGGATCTCTTAGCCAATCAGAGAGCACTTGATTACCAGCCTAGGTTGAGATCCACTATTAAACAGATGTTTACATCTTGTCATGCAGGTCTTATCTTTTACCTCAAGCAGGTAACTGCTTTAGGAGAAGCCTGTCTTGCTTTGGGAACGTCATAGATCTTTCCCATCAACAGCTCAGTGTGAGTAGTAATGGATTTCTAGTACTGGGAGTTATAAGGCAGAGCCAAATATATTAGGGTGAGGGTTCATCACACCTTTTTCAGCGCCCATCTTACTAGATGATACCCCCATATTCCTTTGGAGGGTTATATCATTTAGCCTACTCTCCAAGAGTAAATATTTTATAATACGACCAGCCAAGGTTTCAAATCTGTCCACATTCCTCCTCCTGCATATCTGTTGAAAAAGGCCAAAGCCACAGAATCAGGGTTCTACTAATGATGACAGATCCCACTCTCTGGAACTAAATATGGTATAGTCAGCTTTCTCATTGCAACACAAAAAGGAACCCAACCAAGAGTAGCTTGTGGACTAAAGGGTTTATTTTGGCTTACAACCTCGAGGGGAAGATCCATGATGGCAAGGAAAATGAGGCATGAGCAGATGGTGGTATCACCCCCACCACAACACTGCAAACAGCAGCATGAAGGAGTACCAAAACTGGCAAGTGTAAATTGGCTTTAACCCACCCACAATAACACAACTCCAACAAGGTTCCCATTCCCAAACAGCCAACAGCTGGGGATTAAACATTCAGGACACATATGTATGTGGGATACACCTGGATCAAACAGTCATCACACTGCAAAGAATGTAACTGGAATTTATAATTATATTGCATTAAATCTGTATATTTCTTTTGGTAGAATTGCCATTTTCACAATATTAATTCTACCTATCCTGAAGGATGGAAAGTTTTTCCAGCTTATCACATCCTCCTCAATTTCCTTCTTGAGCATTTTTATGCTTTCATTATAAAGGTCTTTACATCTTGGTTATTGCTATACCAAAGTATTTGTGGGATTTTTTTGTGCCTATTGAAAATGGGACAGTCTCACTAATTTTTTTTGTCCATATGCTTGCCATTTGTATACAGGAAAGCTGTTGACTTTTGTGTGTTGATTTTTTAGCCTACCATTTAGTTGAAGAAATTTTTCATCTTTAGGACTTTTATGGTACTGTCCTTTGAATGCAAAGGATGATGTCTTAAGCAAATGGGGAGAGTTTGACTTCTTCCTTTCTGATTTGTATCCCTTTTATGTCTTTCTCCTGTGTTGTTGCTTGGGCTAGAAATTCAAACACTATTTTGAAGAGCAGTGGTTAGAGTGGACACGCCTGTATTGTTCCCAATATTATTGAGAACTCCTTGAGTTTTACCCCATTTTTTATGATTTGGGATTTAGGTGTTTTTTTATATGGCTTTTATTATGTTGGGGTATAAGCCTTCCATGCTCAGTCTCTCCAGCATTTTGATCATGAAATAATGTTGCATTTTGTTGAAGGCCTTCTATGCATCAATTGAAATGATCATGTGGTTCTTGTGTTTAAGATTATTAATGTGGTGGATTATGTCAATTGATTTCCATATGTTGATCCATCTCTACAGGACTGGGATAAAGCCTACTCATTCCTGGTGAATAATGTTTTTGGTGTGTTGTTGAATTTGGTTTGTAAGGATTTTGTTCATATTTTTTTGCATCTAATTTCATTAAGGATACAAGTTTATAGTTTTCCTTTCTTTTTGTATCTCTGTCTGGTTTTGGTATTAGGTTGATTCTATGGTCATAGAAGGAGTTACAAGAGTTACTTGTTCTCCAAATATATGAAAAATCTTAACAAAAATTGATTTCAGTTCTGCAACGAAGGTTTGGTCAAATTTGGCTGAGAATCCATCAGGTCCTTGACTTTTCCTTTTAGGGAGGTCTTTGATTATATTTTCCATCTCAATGATGAAATACAATTGTTTAGGAGATTTATCTGCTCTGGGTTTAGCTTTGGTAAGTGGTATGTGTCAAGGAATTCATCCATTTCTTCCAGGTTTTCCAATTTTGTGGAGTAGAGGTTTTAGACGTATGAACTGGTGATTACTCCAATTTCACTGGTGTCTGTTGTGACCTTTCTCTTTTCTAATTTTGTTAATTTCATACATCTTTTGTTTCCTTTTGATAAAATTTTCCAGGGATTTGTCAATCTTGTTTATTTTTTTCAAAGAAACACCTGTTCATCTACTTTTTTTATGTTCTTCGTTTCCAATTCAGTGATCTCTGATCTGATCATAATTATGTCTTTCTGTCTGGAGCTCCTAGGGTTGAACTGTTCTTGTTTCTCCAATGCCTTAGGTGGGTGGCTAAATTATTAATTTGAAATGCTTCTGTCTTTATTATGAAGGATTTTAGCACTATAAATTTTCCCCTTAGGGCTGACTTGTGTCCCATAAATTTTGGTATGCTGTGTTTTTACCATCATTTCAGTCAAGAAATTTTGTAATTTCTTTCTGATATACTGAACTACCCAGTCTATTTTTTAATAGCATATATTATTCAGTCTCTAGGAGTTGCTATAGTTTCTGATGTTTCTCTTTTTGCTAATTTCTAGCTTTAATGCATTTAGGTCATTATGATGCAGGTAGTTACATTAATTTTGTTGCATGTATGGAGACATGAATAATGTCCTAGTATGTGGTCTATTTTGGAGAAGTTTCCATGGGCTGCTAAAAATTATGTGTATTCTGTAGAATTTGGATGGAATGTTCTGTAGACATCCATTTGGTCTAACTGATCTAAGGTGTTGCTAAGATCTATTATTTCCTTTCTGATTTTCTGTTTGGATGGTCTGCCTTGTGATAACAGTGGGTTATTAAAGTCTCCTACACAGAAGGAATTATAGTTTATTTCTCTTTTGTTTTCAGGTATGTTTTGCTTTATGAAATGTGGTGCTCCTAGAATTCGTGAATGTATATTTATGACAGTGATATCGTCTTGTTGGATCATTCCTTTGATGGGTAAGAAATGGAATTCTTGTACTTTTTAAAATATATTTTTTAAATATTGTATTTATTCATTTTCAAGGAGAGAGAGAGAGAGAGAGAGAGAGAGAGAGAGAGAGAGAGAGAGAGAGAGAGAGAGAGAGAGAGAATGTACCAGGGCCACCACCTTGTGGGTCTGGCTTATGTGGGTACTGGGGAATTGAACCTGGGGCCTTAGGCACTGGAGGCAAGTGCCTTAACCACTGAGCTGTCTCTCTAGCCCCTCTTTGTACTTTTTAAAGAATTTTTGTTTGAAGTCTGTTTTGTCATATATTAACGTAGCCATACCTGCTAGTTTTTTTTTTCCATTTCTAGGAAAATCATTTCCAATCCTTTTACCCTGTGGAGGTATCTGTCTTTAGAGGTGAGGTGACTTTCTTACAGGCAGCAGAAGGAAGGGTCCATTTTTCTGATCCACTCTGTTAACTTTTGTCTTTTAATGGGTGAGTAAAGTCCAATAGTAGTCAAAGTTTTGACTGTGAGGTTTGAGTTAATCCCTGCCATGGTGGAGGGTTTATGGAGATTCATGTCGTGTACCTTGTTATATCTGCTCCACTTTTGTTAATCATGGTCATCATCTAGTGAGCTCTTGATGTTATTTGTCCAACTCTTCTGTGTTTAATATTTCCTGGATTATTTCTTGTAGTTTTGGCTTTGTGTTAATATAATTGTTGAGTTGGCTTTTGTCATGGAATATTTTTGTTTCTCCATGTATTATGAGGGATACTTTTTCTGGGTACAATAGCTTGGGTTGGATGCCTTAGTTTTTTTTAGATATTAAATACTCTATTCCAAGTTCTTTGGCTTTCAAGGGTTCCACTGAAAAACGTGAGGTAACTCTGATGGGTTACCTTTATATATAATGATTTTCTCTATTGATGCTTTTATCACTCTCTCTTTTCTTTCTATCTTTAGTGTTTTAACTATGATGTGTCTTAGATAATTTCTTCTTTAGTCCTATATGTTTGGTAGCCTGTGTGATTCTTCTATCTGAATGGGCCTCTTTTGCAAGGATGGGAAAATTTTCCTGAATAATTTTGTTGAATATGTTCTCTATGCCTTTGGCCTGGATTTTCTCCCCTTCTGATTTCCTCATGATTCAGATGTTTGTATTTTTAGAGGATTCTACACATCCCCCATATTCTATTTACATGAATTGTTGAACTTATCAAAGGTTTTAGAATCTGCTTACTTTCTTCTGTCTTGTTTTTCCAGATTTGAGGTTCTGTCCTCTCAATTATTCACACTGGTCATCAGGAATTCTAGAGAGGTTTTCAATACTCTGTATAACTTGTTTTCTCTGGCACTTTTCTGCATCATCACTATCTCTTTGTTGAGTTCTAGTTTCAGGTCAAGGTTTGATTTTCTTATTGTTTCCTGAAATTCATTCTTGCATTTGATCATGTCTTCATTAAGCTTAGTCACTTGGTGTTGAGATCCTCTAGTTGTTTGCTTACATATTATTCATTTATTGCTCTTTAGAGGCCCCTCTGATTTTCTTCAATTAAAGTAAGCCCGGTGACAAAGGTTCTGTGCTATACAGTCTGATTGTGTTCCACTACAGTTTTGCATTTGTTGACTATTTACAGCTCAGCCATTATCTTGGCTAGAGTCTCCTTGCAATTATGGCCCATGCTTATTGTGCTCTCATTTTAGTATTGAATCTCTCTTCTGTATATTTTTACTGGAGACTTCAATTGTGTGATTAGGCTATCTTGCTGTAGGTTTCCCAGCTTATTGTTATTGTGACCTTTTTGTTATGGGGTCTACCCATCTTGGGATAAAAGTCTAATTTTATTAAGGAGGGAGAAAATTTTGGTACTGTTATTATCTTAAGTGAATGATCTGTTTGGGGTTTAAGCCCAATTGGAGTCAGATGGTTTTGCATCCACCTGTGCATGGGTTCGGGAGGTTACAGGTACACCAACAGTTCTGGGCTGGTGGCTGGTATGAATATTGCTTTGGAGCTCAAAAATCTGCAGGTATAATTACAACTGTGACTAGCCTTTGGAGCTCAGGGGGTTCCATAGTAATAGCATTTGTCCCTCTTCTCCAATTGTTCCCCAGATGAATGGATTGTTGAGTTAACACTGATAGCCCAGTTACTGTTACAAGAGGAAAAAACGAAGTAACTACTGGTTAAAGATTACTATGAATTGGGGGTTGGGGATTTAGCTCAGTGGATGAGCGCTTGCCTAGCAAGCGCAAGGCTCTGGGTTCGGTCCTCAGAACCACTAAAAAAAGATTACTATGCATTTATTATAATGCAGAAATTTATTTATTTATATTCTGTTCTCACAATTCATTTTGACTTACTTTAAATGAAAAGGTATTGTTTTCTGAGATACTAGAGTGGTAAGTTTTAATGTGTAATATTTATTTGTTTGGATAGAATACATGCATATTTAACATATGTATAAACTCATTCCTCATTTTCAGGAAGCAGAAGCTAATTATTTCTAATGAATCTGATATCTCTCTACATTACTCGAGAAATATACTATAAACTTGTTAACTTTTTAGGCATTAGTGGTGCAGTTTTTGCCTAGCACATATAAGGCCCTGTTTAATTTCCAGTACCACAAAAATCAAATTAAACCATCATTTATTTTTACTGTTATATAATTTAGATATTATATGCATTAATATTATAACAAGCTTAAATTGTTCAGTAGGTGTTTTGAGCACCCAAAATGACAGATATGAAGGTTGAAATAGGCCAGTAAAAAATTGTTAGAGACTCCAATAATCAATTTTTCTTTCAAAAAATTGTTCTGTTTTATTGGTTGTAATTTTTCAGAGATGTTCTCATATTGCATGTGATAGTCTCCAATTTCAGATGTAGCTAAGGCTGGCCTTGAACTCATTATCCTCCTCCCTCCCATTTGCCAAGTGCTAGGATTACAGGTTTGCATGGCTATGCCTGTTCCCCTTTTTAATAATAGAAAACTAGGCAGACATCAACAAAAATTGGAATATTTGAGCATCACTAAATCTAGCAGAAATCTATAAAACATTCTTCTCAACAAATGCACTTTTTTCAAGTGGAAATGGAAAATTCTTCAGAATGTCTTCTGTGCTACTATGTAAAATCAATGTCAATCAATTTATAAAAGTGTTATACCATGTATGTTTTCCTCAATGTGAAATGAAATTAAAGCCAGTAACAAAGAGTATGGAAACTAAAAAATTTGCATACATTTTCCAAAATAGGTAAATTGTGAAAGAAAAAAACTAGCAATAAAATCACAAAAATTGAGAACAATTAAAATGAAAGTGTAACATAACAAATCTTATGAGAAGTAGCAAAAACAAGTATTATAAGAAATATGGTAGTTTTAAATAAAATCACAAGGCAGTAATCTAACTTCTCACATAAAGAAGCTGTAGAAAATAAAATCAGAATATAGCTAAAGAAAAAAAAACAGAAAAAATAAATATTAAAGCAAATGTAAAGGAAATTAGAAATGATCAAACACAAAATTGGTCCATCTTCAGAGCACACCAACAATCCCACTGAGAAGGTCTCTCAATGGAGGGGGCAGAAAGGAGGGAAATATTACCAATACATAACTTGCCCACACAAATTTTTTTTTTAATATATATTTATTGTCCATAATGTGTTACATTATTTAGTGGGCAAACCATGCGTTGTTATCCCGAATTCCCCAATTCCCCCCCTCCCCATCTCTGATCAGTTGTATATCCTCCTCTGTGGGCTGTCTGTATTAGTCCTTGTGGCAAGGTATCCTGTATATCTTAGTACTCATCTCAGTCTTCCTGGCCCAAGTGTGTTGTCACTGATGGGTGTCATGCCTCCGGACT